>BGNK01006891.1:3541-22462 GCA_003297005.1 Symbiodinium sp. clade A Y106 | reverse complement strand
GTTTAGGAGTTTAGGGGTTTAGGGGTTCAGGGGTTTACGGGTTTAGGGGTTCAGGGGTTTAGGGTTTAGGGGTTTAGGGGTTTAGGGTTTAGGGGTTTAGGGGTTTAGGGGTTTAGGGGTTTAGGGGTTTAGGGCTTCCCCCCGAGCCCCGGTTTGGGGTTTAGGGAATAATATGAAGGATTATCCTGGACTACACCTACCCCACTCAAATGTGCTTACAGAGGGGGGCGGGGGGTGGATCCTGCCTAGTACCTCACTGTAGGTTGGGGGATCTTGTCACGGTTCTTAGTGGTCCTGTTGCGGCAAACAGTTAACACCTCGAAGGAAAAGAAGTTCAGAACCACCGTAACACGCTCTCCCGCCAAGTGTCGCTGTCTATCATGGAGCCGACGAAGTCGTCCAGCGTCTGCCTGCCCGAAGGATCAGTCCTAGGCCTACTGCGGTTGTGAGTCGGAGCATATGCTTCAGGACTAGGGTTTAAAGCTTTTTGCGACCACGACGACGACACGGGACGCCGAGCATGCCCACCATCGTTGATGTCATGACTATGGTCACCATCACCAAGATCACCGTCTTCTTCATACGCAGCAGAGGGGTCCGAGGTCTCTACTAGCGAGCGCCAATCAGTATCGGACTGCTGCAATCATCATCATCATCATCGTCATCACTACCAGCGCCATTCTCATCGTCATCACTGTCACGATCGTTGCAATAGTCGCAAGCAATCACCCAAAAAAACATCCAACAGAAACACAAGCAGCAGCTTCAATGACAATTACATTCATGCAGTAATCTCACTGTCATTGAGATCATGGGAACAGCGGAAGAAACAGCGGCAGTAGTAGGAACAGAAAGCATGGTAACACAAAACGCCCCTGCACAGGCCTCAGTGCGACGCTGGGCAGATCTGCTGTCAGCTTTCGCACCTTTCAGGGATGCACACAACAGCAAACTCTGCGATGAGTGGCGTCGTCTTGTATCTCTTCTGACAACAAGGCCTTTTCTTAACATATCTCTTTCATCCATATATCCTGGAACGGTGAGAGTGGAGATCAGTCTGTGGCTGCTCCATACGTAACACGGAAAGGAGACTTCTTCCAGGACTCTAAAACCCTGACCGCCCCGAAACTGAAGCCTGGCTCACCATCACGTCTTCATCATGATCATCATGAGCATCACCACCACTGTTATCATCATTGTCATCATCATCCGCGGCATCACCATATGAATCACCGTTGCTCATGCTCACCAACCTCACTATCATCACCATCATGATGCTCATCATCCTCTTTATCACCACACGTGGAGCTTCGCTATCATTGCCACTATAAGCTTGCTAGCTCCATTTGCAGCAGTCGTGGTACCGCTCCGACAGTCTCACGATGGAGTAGCCAAGCCAGCTGCTACGCATCCTATAACGGAATTCAGTAACTGGGGTGTGTCTGGGTTTGAGGTTGGGTGAACGTGAAATCTAGTCATGTTAAACTGACGGCTTCAGATCGTATCAAGAACCGGTTCTAACCCCCGTGTCCCGGCCTCAAGCTGGCCCTGCCTCCTGCGGAGCATCGGGATCACAGGTTGTGTTTGGGGTTTCGGGTGTCGGGTTTAGGGTTTTGGGGTTTCGGGCTTCGGGGGAAGTCTTGAGGCTCCAGACCAGACGTCAAGTTGCAGGGGCTTGGAATCAATCAACCTCACTTGCAAGCATGCTCTAGAACGGATGCCTCCTGCCTTTTCGTTGCATGGAGCTACACAAAGCTAATGGAGAGTGGCAACGCGGGGATGAAGAAGACATTCCGGCTTCGAAACCCGAAACCCAAATCCCCAAACCCCATAGAGTATGCACACCTTCCGCACAAAGTGGAACTTCGAGACGGTAGAAAACGAACATTATTCTAGTACTATTATATCTACTGTAGCACTATTAAAGTATACTAGTAGAATACTATTGGAGTACTGTTCGATTACTAGAGTATTATTACTTCACACGAAAGGGCCGTCCTGGTCAGGGACTGTGGTTGTGGTATAAGTGCCGAAGCCTCGGGCGGACAACTGCCGATTGGGGATCACGGTGTTGTTAAGTGCAATGGCGCTTTCTCCGCATGAGTTTGCAGGTCCAGTGCCTGCCCTGCGGGCTTAGGATTCAGTTTCGAATACAGAGTTCGGGGTTTAGGGTTCGGGTCCAGGGTTCGGGTTCAGGTTTTTTCTTTTGAGCGCCTTTTGCCTCTCGATCAGAATCCACATTGTGGAAGGCTAAAACCCCTGAAGTCATCAGCCACCCTGCATGCTCAATCCCCTTCGTCACCAGCTTGTTTCGGCGGCTCACCCTCCTTGTCGGTAGGCTCCACATCAGACCAGTCCACCAGCCCTGCAAATGACACCCGGCAAGCTTCTTCGCCATGCGAACGCCACAGCTGGAACATACGTAGCCATTGATCGCCGTAGATCTCCTTGATGGTGTCGTCGGAGATGGCTCCCGCCATCCACCTTGAGGTGCACCACTCGAACAACAGCAATCGGCACTCGAAGTCCCATGGGGCCGACATTGTGTGGTGCGTTCACCGGAGCCTCCTCTGCACTTCCCCCACCGTCCGTCATGTCTAGGAGATCACCAAGTTTGATGATTGCTTCACTATCAGAGGCTGAGAAGGCGGAGGTGTGGAGTTCTAGCCCTGATGCTCGTGGAATGCCTGGTGATTTTGAGAACATAGTGCGTGCTCCCCTTAACTCAGTTGTGAGTCTTGACCACCTAGATGAAAATGATCTTCGAGTGGTGGCTGATTCACAGATTGACTGGATGGGCCGCCTGTGCCAGGGTGTTGACCTGCATCCTTTTGTCACACAGGCCATGCATCGTGGGATCGGGGAGGGCCGTGTAGAAGCAACGAGAGTGGCCGATGCTGTGTTGCTCCATGACAAGTTGAACTTACTTCTTTGGAAGGCTCCAAGCCACCTCAACCCCGATGAAATTCAACGTATGGGGCGAGGTTGCCCGGACAAGAATGCGAAATGTCTTGCGATCAACAAACTCATGATTCAGAGGGTTGTGGAGCTTCAACCTACTGAATCCCGAAAGTTTTGGGTCAGGGAAGGAGCCAAGCCAATTGCCACCAGCAGCAATGAGCGGGATTTCTTTTTCGGTGTGGTTCCTAAACTGAATCTGCAGGTGGCCAAACCTGTGGTGCAGGAGTGCGTTGCTTGGATTGTTGCCAATGTCCCTGCTCAGTTCAAGAAGGGAGCAGGTGACGCACCAGAGAAGTGTAACGCTCAATGTGCTACTGAGATTGAGTCTGGAGCACCCCCGGCAAAGCTCCCCAAGTGTGTTGATTTTGACTTTGGTGCCTACACGCTTCATAAGTTTGAGCTTGACGCAAGCCCACACATAAACGCGCATCGCACTGTACGGCACCGGAAGAATTTCCAGCAACCCTGCTTCCGAATGGCGGACAAGCCGGTCGTTTCTTGGTTTTCGCGCTGGGGTCGTCGTCGTCGTGGGCCCCATGTACCCGGTGGTGGGTCGTGCCCTCTCCAAAGTCCTGGGGGGCTGTCGGATTTGCTGTCATCGCTTTCCTGCTCAGAAATTTCGCCAACCTTCAACCCGGATGTAGTAGAATCCGAGCCGCAGGAAGGGATCCGTAGATCCGTTGCAGTTCCCTGAAGCAGGAATATCCCAACGATACAATGGGATCGAAAGACCATCAAGGCTTGAGCCAAAAGGGTTTCGGGTTCAGGGTTTAGGGTTCAGGGTTCGGGGCTCACAGCAGGGGGAACCCTTTACTGTCCTGGAGCTTCATCGCTGCTCACGATGCATTTGCCAGGCGAGGCACTCCCGATTGCCGTCAGCATCCATTCACCCAACCCTGATGCACTGCAGATTAACCAATAGAGGGCCTTCGCAATTACAATAGGATTGTGGGGAATCTTGGTATGACCCGAAATTGATCATCACCGACTGGGCCAGGTCGCATCATTCAGCCTGCTGCGGACTTGTATGAGGCTGGAGGCGGCGGTGTCCGCCTCGACGGCGGCGCTCTCGGCTGGCTTTATTTTGGGGGAGGGGGATTTGGGGGCGGAGTTTAGGGTTTAGTGGGGTTGAACTCCGGGGGTCCTTCTTTGAGACATTTTACAATAATGACCACACTACTCCCTTCGTCTTAGTCCCTTTATGGAGCTAGCGGGTTTGGTGGTTGTGAATGTTTAGGTGCAGACGGAGCTCGGTAAGGGTGGGGTTACCATAAGGGTACTGCAAAGGAAAAAATGAGCGGCTGTTACAAACTACCCTATAACGATTACTATACGGACATAAACCCCTTGAAGGAATCCATGAAGCAGCCTTAGAAAACACAGCATGGTCGGCCTCCGCACGGCACTCGGGCAAAGCCTTCAAAAAGGGAATACTGTAGCTGGGTTTCGGGACTGGGGCTTTCAGGTTGGTCGGATGGGTGGGTTGAGGGTTTAGGGTTAAGAGTTTAGGGTTTAGGGTTTAGGGTTAAGAGTTTAGGGTTTTAGGGTTTAGGGTTTAGGGTTAAGAGTTTAGGGTTTTAGGGTTTTTAATCATTAAGTAAGGGCTTCGGGATAGTGGAATATGCCTTCGGCCTTGTGTGTAGGGAGTGGGGGTTTGCACCGAAGGCTAGGCTGTCATCCAAGGATGTTCGGGCGTCGGATCCAAGAATCCAAGCGGTCTTTGCCTTTGGGGCTCCATCCAGAGTTTACAGGCAGGAAGCCTTCATAGATATCGTGCTTCTTGGGCTTAGGCTCAGCCCGTCATTTGTTCTTGGTCTTTTGACACCACGCCATTTCGCATAACAACAATCGGCACACCTCAACCCCGCACTCTCGAGTCATGAACATCATTAATCCTCAAGTCCATGGCCTGCGCAGCACGTCCAGTAAGAGCGGCTAGTGCCGCCAGGCACCTGGAAAAAAGGAAAGCGCACGACCACGACGACCACATGCACGACTGTAATACTCGGTTGACTTAAGACCGTCAGCTCTGTCACTGACTCTGAACGTCCGGAACATCCAAAATATGTACGTTTCTAGCTTGATCCTAGGGGAATGATAGTGAGCGTGGAGGATTAGTGCTGGAAACCGCAAAGTTGCTACGATGCTAGAGATGGGAAGACAAAGCGCAGATTTTTCTCAACATTGCACGGTGCGACTATGGTAGTAATAGGCGGCTAAGGCAGCAAGAGTGATGTTGGTCAAGGATTCAACACACCTATACCTGTCATCTCTACAACCGTGACTACTGCGAGTGGACTTGCAACCATGACATTTTCATTGTCTGCATGTGACAGCTTGCACAGGTGCTTGATTTGCTGGCGTCACATGTTACACTCAATCCTTGACTCAAAACGGAAGCAGAGCTGGTGGTGCTGAGGGCTCTGCCCGGCTTTCAGCATCAGCTTGGCAGAAAGGGCGGGCTGCCCATGAGCAGTCCTCGTCTGAGACATTTGACAAACAGCTGTGCACCAAACGAGCCCGAAAAAAAGTATACGCTTCCGAACGGATTAGCAGACAATCTCTAGGAGGTTTCCAATCTCTCTGAACCCTAGGTCAGTCTGAACACCCCAAATTGCCTTGCCACGAAGCGTATGCATGGAAAGCTGTCAAATTGCAAGAACGTCCTGCTGCAATGACACTACTTGAAGGCTGCACTTCGTTATTGAGGATGCAGGCATCCCTCTGAAGAGATTTCGCTTCAGCGTTGACATGCACGTCCAGCTGGGGTTGGGTGTAAAGTTCTTGGGCTGCGGGATTGTTTCGGGCAGAAGGCAACCAGCACCGAGTCCCCGGCCCTAAGTGGATTCCGTTATCAGATGTCCATCTCGAGCCAAATCGACCGAGATCAGAATCGGGGTGGTGCACATGAAAGCAAAACCACAGTGTCGGGCCAGCATCGGGCTTCAGCATCGAGGCTCCAAATCGAACAATACCTGCTCCCTCTGAAACTCCCAATCAGTGTTCACGGCTTGGGAATTCGCACTCGTAGGACGGCGAGCATCGTTCTTCCTAGTGCTATCCCGGAAGTCTCCGCCATGCAACCATCGCCTATCACTCGCAAGAACTTGCAGCAAAGGCTTGCTCCCAGGGCCCCCTCTTCGGGGGTGCACCAGAAGCACCACAGCCAGGACGACGGTACAAGCCGCGATCCTGGTGTTCTGGCTCTGGAACCTCGGAGCCAGGCTGGTCATCATATAAATCCTGCATTACCTTATCTACCATAGACTATGGGAATTATGGTATATTCCTTTTTGTGGGTAATGCAGGATTTATATTATCAACCGTAGGCTATCTCAACCCATAGCCCACAGCACCCTACCAGCAAGACTCCACTCTTCACGTGGACCTCGGTGTTCATGAACCCCCAAACGACACTTTAACGGCCCTCATAATTAGAATAGGGTTTTGGGGAATATTATACTATAATTATAATAAGGGACCTCCAACACATTGCCGGTGCTGGGGCATGGCACCTGCTCAGGACGGTGGGATCCGTCCGCCTGAACACCGTCCCGGCTGGTGTCACTTTGAGGTCTTGGGGACAGAGCTTTAGCGTTTGGCTTTTGGGCCTCAGGGCTTGGGGCAACGGCGTGAGGTTGGTTGCTATAGACCAAACGGGGTGATAGGTTCCGGTTCACGGCTATTGGATTTTTGAAGACATGTGCCGGCTGCGAGTGTTTCCAAACCGCGATTTCGGATTTCATGCTTCCCAGCACCCTGGACACCGAGGGGCAAGGATCCTCCGAGGTCCAAGAAGAGCCCTGGATCGATGTTGCAAAAGGTCACCAAAACCTAAAAGCTCCAAATCTTAACTTCCAGGAAATTCCGGGAAGAGCCTCCAGCACTCTGTCTTGCCCTCGCCCAGGTACGATTGCACCTGCAGCCACGACAACTGTCTGGTGCTTAGTGGTGCTTAGTAGGGAATGGGGGAATGGACCTATAGTAGTCCCCATACAATCCCCGATAATAGTCCCCAATATCCATTCCCCCATTCCCTACTAAGCAGCAGGGAGACAGCCGAAAGCACCCGGGAAAGCAAGAGACGCACGAAACCACAGTGAGACCAGCTGCAGCAAACTGCAACAGACACAATAAGATTAACATTCCAATAGCAGCCGCAGTAGTATTAGTAGTAGTAGCAGTAGCAGTAGCAGTAGTAGTCGTAGTCGTCGTCGTCGTCCCTAATCCCCAATCCAACGAATGCCAACCGCTAAACCCTAAACACTTAGACTTACGAACCCCAACCATTCGACTCAGCCTGCGCCGGTGCCAGCTGTGACCAGGCGGGCGGCTCGTGGAGAGCGACCTGGGAAGACGCTTGCATCGAATCCTTCGGTTTCGAGTTTCGAGCACTCCAAAGGGGCCCGAAGTGCCTGAACTCAGATCTCGGAACACGGGGCCAAGATGATCATTTTCGAAGGCTTCGGGGTTTGCAGGTTCTGGTTCAGGCTTCAGGGGCTTCAGGGGCTTCAGGGCTTCAGGTAATTCAGGCACGACCTGTCTTCCTTTGTTTGCATCTCATAAACCGCCTTCGAGCAACAGCCCCTACTGCAGTGATGTCTGTGCACTTGCAGGCTTAAAGTGCACTTGAAACCCTGACGCCGAAACCTTCAGGCGTTGTGTTGCGGCAGCGTTGCTAACCGAGGTGTGCAAGAAAGTGGGCATGCCGAGAATTCAATAATCCAACGCTCCAGAATCCAAACTAGCCTTGTCCCTAGCCTCCGCTACATCGAGATCGTCCCTGCCACCCAGGAATCGTCCGCTCATCTGCCCCTGAAACACCCAGCTTTCATGCAATCATACATCCTAAAGGCCAGAAGCCCGCTGCCGGGCAGAGGCCCCGGCTAGACCACTGTAGAGCATGCACACTTCCGGACGTGCCTCTAGGCTACGGATTGAGGGTTAGGGTTCAGGGTTGAGGGGCATCGGGATTGGGGGAATCTGGTTTGGGCGACTCCTACTACTACTGATACTACTGCACTGAGTCATCCTCCTTTGCTCTGGCACTGAAAGTTGAGTCCGAGCAGCATGGCTTAAAGTGCGTAGGAGCCAGGAGTGCCCACAGGATCGGCACCCCACAACTATGGAGCCAAGTGGCAGAGAATTACCAAGTAAGTGCCTTTGGAAGTAGGGCTTAGGGCTGAGAGTACAACCTTCACACAGTGTGTGCAAGCAGCGGCCATGCCATCAGCGCGAAAAGACCCGGCAAAAGCAACAGATTCGAGAGAAACCACCGCTACCAGAAAGACACCGTCTTGCAAGAGAACCCGCCATGGCCTCACAGAAGGAATACTCTTCGAACAACTACGGCATTCTGTGGTCTCAGTTCCTTGCCGCAGTCGCTTCACTGTGAGAATACTCTTTGCACTTGATGTCCGCGTCACAGGAATCCCTGGCAACACGACCAGGAGGCAAAGATGCCATCGAGAACATCCCCCAGACCGAAGCTTGAAACCACTCTCCATTTGCAGGCAGCGCAAGGCTCGGAAGGCGGAGTCCGGGCTACTAGTCTACGGTTTAGGGTTTAGGGTTTACATCGGAGTTCCGTAGAGGGTGATGCAGTACTGCACATGGTCCTTCCAGTCGCAGCTGCATCAGCCACTTCAGACAAGCACTGCATATGGGTTCCATCGGTAGTAGCTACAAGTCGAGTGAGAGCTGCAGTTCCTCAAGATTGCTACTATAAGCCACTGGAGTATGCCAAAAGATATTAGAAGCAAGACTCGGAAAACTCAGAGGATGAGACTCACCTGACCTGCAGGCACTGCTGGACTGGGACGCTACGAAGAGCGGCTCGATGCCGGAGGCCGCGGTGCCTCCGGTCTGCTCTCGGGTTCTGAAAGGAGGCCTTACAGGAACCCTGGCAGCAACCCTTACGAGTTCCTTAAAAGGATCTATAGTAGGGTTCTATAGTATAGGGGCCTTAGTAATTAGAATAGGGTTGCCTTTAAAGGAACGTTGAAGATAATCCTTGAAAAGAACCTTCAAGGTAAGCCGGAAGCAACTTTTAGAGTACGCTGTAAAGGAACCCGAAGCAAACAGCTCGCATGCCCGACGGCTCGCTGCCTAACAGAACCAAAGCCCCCCGGCTCGCTGCTTAACAGCTCCAAAGCCCGGCGGTTCGCTTGTTCACAGCTCGCTTGCCGGACGGCTCCCTCCCGAACAGCTCCCGAGCCCGACGGCCCGCTCCCGAACCCGACGGCGCGCTCCCGAACAGCTCGCAGGCCCTCCGCTCGCTCTCAAGCTGCACCCGAACAGCTTCCGAGTCTAAAATCTGCTGGCCCTTTCATGTGGCCGTGTTCGACCCATCCTAAACCCTCACAGAACGTGCCGTGCTCTGGCAGGGGCCGAAATCGTGCTCTCGTGCGGGCTTCTCGGCGCTGGCCGTGTCGCCTTTGGCCGGTTGGCCCGGCAAGGTGGGTGAGACGTAGGCAGGTCGAGGGCGCACCCCAAAAATCGGAGGCGCAACCGGTCCGTGAGTTTTTGTGGGGCTGTGTTCGACCTGTCCTAAACCCTCCCGCACCACGTTCCGAGGCTTGCCGGCACCGATCTAAACGGTCGGCTGCCGGGGGCCTCCGGGAAGAACCCTCGCCCGGCGGGCCCGAAATCCGAAATATTTGGGGTGCAGCATGGTGCTTTAAGGCCATGGGCGCACTACTCTGAACCGTGAGCTGGTGTACACGCTAGCTTAGTTCAGGGCTTGTCACGTCTGCTTCGATGTCTCTCAGAAAAACCTTCAATGCTGATGGGCAAAGCATACAAGGAGGAAACAGGCCGCGGAATCATGTACGATGGGGAAAGAAGCACTTAACTGTTGCAAACATGATAGCACGAAAACTTGATTTAAGTGCGATGGGGCCCCACGTGTAATACAAGCGGTCCAAAGCAGAGCACGAGTGCAGGGGTTTGATTTGTCATCTTGACATCATCAACAACAACATCAACATCTCACCAGCAATGTCAACATCACCAGCATCACCAGCAGCATCATCGCCATCGTCACCAATGCGACCGCCACCCTGACCATGCTTGTCCGGCCGCTTGAAACCATTTGTTGTACAAGTTCCCTTGCACGAGCAAAGGAAAGGAGAGGCAAGCAAGTGCAGGTGCACACACTGGGAGACCACTTCAGCCATAAAAAGATGATAAAAGCCCACAGACAGTACAGGCTTGTAAAAAATTCAGTCCTTACTCAGAGCTGGGCTGATGAGTGCTGAGCAGTTCTGGCTGGCCAGCTCCTGGCATTCCCAGAGACTCCAATGTCCCTTAATTAAGGAATACACCGAATATACCCTTAATCATATAGAGATCCTACTTTTTTTTCTTTAAGGTCTATCCTTAACTAAGGGATATTGGAGTCTCTGGGTTCTCTGAACCCGACGGCCAAACCCCGGAGCTGGTTCAAAAGATTGCCCTAAAACCCTGCTTTGAGATTAGGGTTTAGGGTTTAGGGTTAAGGGTTTCCTACTCTGCAAATCCTGCGCACACAGCCGGGAAACGGTATGAATGCAGATCACACAACCTGCAGCAAGCACCTCTCGTACTTATGGATGGTTCCGGACCGCTTCTGGCACCCTTATGATGAAAGCAACGTACTCCTTACGGGACACTCAAAGCGACCCTCGTGTCCCCAGCAGTTTTGCTGCCTCATAGAAGAACGACTCGCACAACTGGGGCATGAGCCGACATCCCTTTCACAAGCCGAGGGTGAAGAGCACTCATGAGGTTTTGAGGGCTTGAGAGGGTTTAGGTTAGTGCCGGTTTGGGTTTAGGGTTCCAGATGCCTTCGGGGATCGTTTCCTGAAAGGCCCTATGACCTCGTTTCCAACCGCACTCTGCATCCTCCTGAAACCCATCCGTTGTCGTTTCGGTGCTGCGAAGCCGAAGAACTGAACTCCGTGCATGAAACGATAGTTGGTGTCTTCGGGCACATATCAACATTAAAAAGTAAATAACACAGACTGGGCTACCAACGCCTCTGTGCACAGCGATACTCGCAAGAAGGCCAACAAGTTCCCCTCATGCATGACAGGAAGGCTCGACAGCAAGTCGTGCAGGAAATGTCCTACGGCGATGGTGATGATGACGATGACCATCATCATCATCGTCGTCATCATCATCATCATCATCCTCATCCTTGTCATCATCATCATCATCCTACTCATGGTGCTGGCACTGAGAATCAGACATGTGTTTCACAGAAGCTATAGCCTGCTGTAGCACTCAACATGCCTAGTAAGGGCTGTTCACATGGCGACGCATAAACACCGGTAGCTGCCAGTAACTACTAAAAACACAGTTTTCCAAAGTAATGGCCACGTTGAGCAGGATGATCAGAAAGCTACCATGCGCCAAAGGAGACCGGAACAGCCAGCAGATGTTGAAGGAGCGGTGAGCATATCAGCAAGAAGATACAAGAGGTCTCATCCAAAATCTCGCACGCCTTTCCTGAAGAAGAGTCGATGCCTGCACACCCTGAAGAAGGCTAATCTTCCAGCGGCAGGCAGCACCACACTCGTCAACCTTAAAAGCATGCAGTTTTGGGGTTTGGATGGTCTTCGTTAGGAGAGAAACCTGAGACTCTTCGATTCCAACATTACTGTGCACTCGAGGCTTAAGTTTGAAGATGGTCTGCAGTCCTTTTGTCCCGTGTTGCAGCATGCTCCATACGTACATGTCGACCGAGCCGTGTCGGTACACATTGACTGGCTCTTGGAATTCTGTTGCTTTCAAGCGCACCCCTAGTAAAGCAAGGCAGAGGTGGCTCCAAACTGGTAAAGTTCCGTGCGACCACACGTCGCTCTGGAGTTCAGAGAAGGAACGAAGATGAACAAAGACTGAAAGCCTTGTTGCAGTCGTTGTCTCGTCTTACGCTTAGTTGCCTCTTCCAGCTGGGCGATGGACGCCCACGTCGATCCGAGATGCCCAAGAGCAGTCCAAGGCATGGCCCAACCTGGAAAGCGTAGTTTCTGAGACTGAACTTTAGTCATCGACATGGAGCTGAAATCAACCACCTAAACTGTCATCACTTCTGAGCATGCAATATCGGGTGTATAACACTGCAGCGAGGCACTTTCGTCCTCTGAGGCACGGGCTGGAGGTAGATACTCTCATTGCAAAGGTGTTCTACCTGATTTGGGAGGGGAGATGCTCACGCTCTACTAGGTATCGGGACCTGCGTCAGAGATTCGGCTTGCAACTGCTTGGAGTTAAAAGATTTTACAAGCAATCATAACATGCCCACAATTGCAGCCGCAAGTGCCTGTCTGTGCACCAAAGGTTCGACAACGTAAATTCGTTGCATCACTTGCATGGCCAGGACGAGCATCACACCGGCGCAAGCCAGGGAGCAGGAACCGTAGGTCGCAGCAAGGCATTTGTGCTTTCCAGTGCTGGCTGTTATACCAATTAGGCTGGTCACCACGACTGCCAAACCGACGAAGAGGAGGATACGTACAAGCATCAATGTCGTCAACACGTGAGAAGCCCCTGCAAGATCTTCTCCGAACGGGCCAGCAGTGTCGAAACGAACCACTTTGTCCATCAAGTAGATGGCTTCTGATTTCGAACCTGCCATCGACGCCCATAGCAGGACTGCCCCAGTGACCAAAGACAAAGATGTCCAGGCAGTTGCTGTCACGGATTGCCGGTGCCTTTCACGTTTATCAACTGCGTGCGCATCCTCTTCCAAGTCCGAATCCGCCATGTCTCTGCAAACGCCGGATGTGTGCTGGAACCTTGCATATGATACATGCTGAAATGCAATGCACATTATTCAGAAGCTTGTTTCCTGCTTGTACCCGACTTCCGCAAACGGCTTTCCGCCTGCGATCCATGCAGAACCATGTTGCTGCTAACCTCAGCACTGCCGCCTATGCTTGGAACAAAAGCCGATTCAAGTGCATGCTTGGGATGGCTTGCAATCATGACATGCTTAAAGGCAGATGGTGCCACATTGCCACATTGAACTTTGCAAAAAACAACAGTCCATACCAGGCGATGCCATAACACTAGTCGTTTGAACAGTTTCTGCATTGCTCCTGCGCGGATCATCGCGACAACGGGTTGTACCCATGTTGCAACCTGCGAAGCAATTTGCCCTGGAAATATCGGCGAAAAACAACCCTTCCGGCAGGCCAACGGAGGCGACAGAGATGTGCAGAGATGGAAACATCAAGGTCCGGCTACGCAGTCGATTCCTTCAGCTAGAGCACACAAAGATCACATCTTTACTCCGGACCACTGCATCTCCCTGCAGATCATGTCCGACCCTGAGCAAACCTGAGCTCAGCTAGACATGGCTAAACCAGGGCAGTTTCGTGCAGTGCAGTCTTGCGCAGTGCCTTGCAAAAGGGGACTCCGTCAAATTGTTCGATACTGCATCGGCAAGAAACAACTGGCTCATTGTCCGGCTCAGCGAGGAAGCAAGAACAACACAACAAGAAAACAACAGCAAAGATGACAATAACAAACATACACACACCAACATCAGAAAATCCATGACTGGGTGAGTTAGGCAAGCGGGGGTGCCTGTGAAAACGCAGAGCTTTTGCACTCTTTTCTTGCTCCACGCTTGAGCCAAACACCGAAGTGTCCAGCAAAGTCTCGCAGAGTCTTGCGCTTGTGAATTCCGTCTCAATTTTGCTAAACAAAGGAGGAATCGCATGCAGACGTCCTACGGCTTCTCAGGACTTCTGTGCTTCAGCAAAACAAACACAAACTCTCACAGCCACTCTGCTCCAGCCTTGTACTTCACGACACGAGCGGAAGCGAGGGTCGGCGGTAACAGCTGCAGGCAAAGCTTCAGAGCAACACGCACTTCTTCATGGATGCTCGAANTCACGACACGAGCGGAAGCGAGGGTCGGCGGTAACAGCTGCAGGCAAAGCTTCAGAGCAACACGCACTTCTTCATGGATGCTCGAATGCATCGTCAGGTGCTTCAAAGCTCATCCTATGCCAACGCAAACTACCAAAGCATGCCAAAACCTGCCACCGCAATGTTCATGCTTGTCCATGCACAAAACTGTAAAGGTTTGTGAAAAACTCCGTTCACGCAAAAGTTTCCTCAAGGAAGTAAGCAACTAGACTGTTGCTCGAGAGAGCCTAAGGGCAAACAAAAGGAGTCCTACTTTTCNGCACAAAACTGTAAAGGTTTGTGAAAAACTCCGTTCACGCAAAAGTTTCCTCAAGGAAGTAAGCAACTAGACTGTTGCTCGAGAGAGCCTAAGGGCAAACAAAAGGAGTCCTACTTTTCGTCCGTGCGGCGAGAGAGTCCGCGGCCATTAGGCCCTTCCGGAGCAGAGCTCAACGGGATTGAAGGGTGAAACTGAAAACAAGGCACCTGGGCTGTGCGAGGAGCTCAGCACAGTGAAAACCCAGTGCCTAAAAGGAAGGATCCTAGCTGCAACTAGGGGAGATACTCACCCTGGTACACAGCAGGAGCCCTACAAGGGCGCCCAGCAACTTGGGAGACCCTTTCTCAGAGGGGAACTTGTGGGAAAATTCACCTCACACCCCAGCTTCTCACTGCTGACCGCAACGGTTTTGGGAGGGAGAAACTCACCTCTCTGAACTGGTCGGCAGTACACCCTTGGCCAAACCTCCGTCAACCAGCACACCTTGGGCCAACAACCGAAAAGAATAGGCTTGGCATTCTTGTAGCAGGCGGGCAAAGGTTGCCGTGGGATTCGAAGCTGCTGTGGCACTGGCTTCCTGCAGCCAGCTGGACTGAAGGGGGCAGAAGCGCCGCGCACAATCACACCATCCAACCCATTTGGAGCTGACTTTCGCTCCCTGCCTCCATGACAGNCTGGCTTCCTGCAGCCAGCTGGACTGAAGGGGGCAGAAGCGCCGCGCACAATCACACCATCCAACCCATTTGGAGCTGACTTTCGCTCCCTGCCTCCATGACAGGGTATCGAAGAAAACAGCCTCCGGGCAGGAAGCGGACGCCGTGCTCAGCCTGACCCCGATATTGCTGACGCCCGTATCCTTTGCTGTTATCTTGAGCGACGTCACATAGGTCAGCAAACACCCCACATATGCAAGNTTGCTGACGCCCGTATCCTTTGCTGTTATCTTGAGCGACGTCACATAGGTCAGCAAACACCCCACATATGCAAGGAAGTGGAAGGCGAACGAAGCTCCTCTTGCTCCTAGGAGTTCGGATGCCAGAAGCACTTTGTCCTGGCACGACATGAACATATTGTGGGAGTGCAGCACTTCCCCATTCACTTGGTGTAACCGAACCAGAACTCTCTCCTGCCAGTGAGTTTTTGCAGTGATCTGCGGCAGCAGCTGTGAAAACTTTACTTCCCAGTATTGAGTAACCATGCTGAGCTTTAGAATCATCTCCTCAGCCTCGAACACCATCTTATCGCCTCCTCTGGCCAAAAACACAAGTCGTGNTGAGTAACCATGCTGAGCTTTAGAATCATCTCCTCAGCCTCGAACACCATCTTATCGCCTCCTCTGGCCAAAAACACAAGTCGTGTTCCTGCGAGGCCTCCAGTTGGCCCCTCTTGCCATTCGTAGGCCAACTCCTTGGGTAGCGAAGACAGGGTGTCCCTGGGTACACCACGGATGGAAGCCATTCCGTGCAGGATTGCCGGTTGGCTGAGGACTTCAGCCGAACCTCGAGAAGGCTCCCTGGCCTCCGAGCCTCTGGAAGCCTCTCTTTCCTCACGCTTTTTGACACGGCGCTGCCATGGGGTCGCCGATGAGGTCTGACTGCTGAGGGCCTGTGGCTCCTGCTCCGTTTCGGAGTCAGTCTCCAAAGCCTTGGCATCCTNGACACGGCGCTGCCATGGGGTCGCCGATGAGGTCTGACTGCTGAGGGCCTGTGGCTCCTGCTCCGTTTCGGAGTCAGTCTCCAAAGCCTTGGCATCCTGGGGGAGGAGCTCGCCCCCGGCTACCAACTTTTGGTCACTCTCATAACGAGGGAGAACCTCACCTCGTTGGCGACTAGCGGTGCCCTGGAGATGGGCATCAACCCTCCTTTTAAACCGGTGCACCGGAAATGCGGCTGACTCCTCACCTTCACGAGGGAGAACCTCACCTCTTTCAATGAGCACTGTGCTTGCTTCTGGCTGGCTCGGGAGAGGAGTCTCATCCCTTTCAACCAGCCGGACTGCANGCTGACTCCTCACCTTCACGAGGGAGAACCTCACCTCTTTCAATGAGCACTGTGCTTGCTTCTGGCTGGCTCGGGAGAGGAGTCTCATCCCTTTCAACCAGCCGGACTGCAACTCCAGCTTGCTCTGAGCGCTCACCCCTCCTTTCACGCGGGGGCGGAGGCGGCGGAAGCGGGGGTTTGACTGCAGGCGGTCCTATACCCTGGGCGTCAATTGCCGCCGCCTTGGCAGCGTGGTAAGCTGCAGACCGGGCTTTGGCACGTGTGACGCTGCCAGGGCTTTTCCGGGGCAAGTCTTCACTTTCTCTCCAAGAATTAAGCTGTGCCGCGTGCCTGATTTCCTCAGGCGAGCACTGGGACTTATACGTGCCCTTTGTACCTTTCCCTTTGCCGTGACCCCTGCCACCCATGGCTGCAGAGCCACAAGCAGAGCAGAACCCTACTCCTGTGACGTCCGGTTACCTTGAAAGAAGTGCAAAACACTAGGAGTACCAGACGACTGAGCATTGCCTGCCTTAGCTTTGAGTCTAGCCTTTTTGCCTGGGGCCTTGGTTTTTGCTGGGGNACGTCCGGTTACCTTGAAAGAAGTGCAAAACACTAGGAGTACCAGACGACTGAGCATTGCCTGCCTTAGCTTTGAGTCTAGCCTTTTTGCCTGGGGCCTTGGTTTTTGCTGGGGTCCTGACAGCAGGAACCTCAGCAGCATCCGGCTGAGAATCTCGAGCCAAAGGTGCACCTCGGGCAGTTGCAGTCGTGGCTTCAGCTTTGGGAAGGGCAGGCAGGGTGGGGGAAACTTCGGTAGACAGAGCCTGGACCATGTTGGGGATGGCCTTTGGGAATGCTTGGGCTTTGGCCGTTAAGGGAGGCTGAGGACCTCGAGCCAAGGGTGGACCAAATTCAGAGGCGACTGCGCTTGCACCCAGGGGTTTAGGAGGGCCAGCAACTGAACCCAAATCAACCCCAGGTGAACATGACCTCGGAGCAGTAATCATACTTCTTCCCCCCGAAAACAAGGCAGCAAAGCCAAAAGGGCTTGGGTCTTTAGGCTGAGACCCTCGAACCTGGGGCGAAACAACAGGTCCCTGTGAAGGCCTAGGAGTACCTAAGCCAGCGCAAGCAGGCGAAAGCTTAGGGCCAGAAAAAAGCGCTGAGAACCCTTTTGCCGCGGTCACNGGGGCGAAACAACAGGTCCCTGTGAAGGCCTAGGAGTACCTAAGCCAGCGCAAGCAGGCGAAAGCTTAGGGCCAGAAAAAAGCGCTGAGAACCCTTTTGCCGCGGTCACAGTGGGGTTTTTTGCTGGCTGTGCCTGCTTGGCTGAGCCTCCATTACACTTTTTAGCCAATCTACCTCTAGCCGGGACCCGGACTGAAGAGCTGGCTTTACACCTGGAGCAGCTCCACAGGTGTCCCAAGTTAACAATGCTATGCGAACCATCAATGTTTGAATCCTGGCTAGGGAAAGCCGGCCGGCCTCTGCATGGATGACGCAAANACAATGCTATGCGAACCATCAATGTTTGAATCCTGGCTAGGGAAAGCCGGCCGGCCTCTGCATGGATGACGCAAAACAAAGTCGATCACAGGGCTAGGGTCAACCTGCTGTGCAAACAAAGTGCAGGTCTCACATTTAATGCACAAGTTTTTGGCACTTGTCGTGATGACCCACTTATGGCCTGTTATCGGGTTCTCGGCTGCCGAAGCAGCAANAGGGTCAACCTGCTGTGCAAACAAAGTGCAGGTCTCACATTTAATGCACAAGTTTTTGGCACTTGTCGTGATGACCCACTTATGGCCTGTTATCGGGTTCTCGGCTGCCGAAGCAGCAATAAGCAGCTGCCTTTTATTAGGCCCCTGCTTCTTGACCGACTTGTTAGCAACGGGCACCGGCTCAAACTTTATGTCCTTGACCTTGGGAACTGGGTCGTGCGCCAACATGTACGCGCAACGGCCGCCTAACCACCGGCATTTGGCCCTGGCCACAGCATCAATGGAATCCGTTCTGGCCGCAGCGTCGGCAGAGAAGGCTTCCAAGCTTCTCAAGCTACACTCCCTNGGCCTCAAGGTTCGCAGCCCAGGTCCACGCCATGTTGGACCCGAATCTTTGGCTGTGTTGGTTAAGGCTGAGATGCCCTTTAGTCCAGGAGACTTGCAAGAGAGCCCGCCTTTCCAGGGTCGCCGTCCAAATGGCAGGGTGTTTGGACTCAATATCCGGCACTCTACACCGCCGAATGGCAATCTTGCTGTCAGTAGCGACCTGGATCTGGCCTGTGGCCCAGTTGGCCAACTGATCCANACACCGCCGAATGGCAATCTTGCTGTCAGTAGCGACCTGGATCTGGCCTGTGGCCCAGTTGGCCAACTGATCCAGAGCAACAGACTCACCATCATTGACCGTGGCGCTGATCTGCAGGGCCCCAGTCATTTTACCAACGACTGTGTACTCCAGCGAACCCGAAGCACTAGGCACATCAATTCGCAGGCGGATGGCAACCACTGCCCACGATACCACACGCTCAGAGCCCAGTTCCGGGGTGGGGCCTCCTGAGGCATCGGTACCATAGAAAATGGAACTATCAGGGAGAAACTCACCTGCAAAAACGCCCTCCTTTCGTACTGCCAGTTGGGCGGGAGGCAATGCCGGATGCAGTGTCGACTGTTTGGGGACGAGCCCCCTCACACCAAAGCACTCCGGGGCCTCCGGAAAGAGCTCCTTCCAGGTCGGATCTGGCCCAATGTCGACCTCCGCCCATCTAATGCAGTCATGGAGAACATGCTGAAGAGTATT
>BGNK01006890.1:3487-16881 GCA_003297005.1 Symbiodinium sp. clade A Y106 | reverse complement strand
CGTCGTCGTCGGCTGACGTACGACAGCATCGACTCGCCGCCTTGCCGTGCGAGGACACCGTGACGTTGACCCGCACGGAAGAGCTCTCGGGCTTCTTCCGCAGCGCGGGGGAAAACTACCTTCCGCATCTGGGTGATGAATGCTCTTAAGCCACCGGGTTCGGTGAGAGATTCGATACCGATATCTCTCGCGAGCTCGAAGGCTTCGTCGCGAAGTCCTTCCAACACTCTATGGACCATCTCCGTCCTCGCTTTGACGGCGTAGGACGTTGTCTCATCCATCGGCAAGGCTGAGGCGACACTCTTAACCGAACCCGAGTCGTCTGACTTCGGCGTGGCGACACGGGGCCTTGCAGGAGAACTGCTGCCATCTGCAGGCATGGGGGTTGCCTCCATATCAGGTCTGTCCTCAGAGGGTACAGGCGCGGTGGCGGCCCTTGTAGGACTCGCCTCCTCAGCNCTTTTCCCCGAAACTGCGTTGCTATTCTGTTGACTCAAGGGCCCTATGGCAGCGGTAAGTCAGCTGTACATATCACGGTCATGGCATGCAGCACTCACAAGTTAAGTAGGATTCACACTTTGTTATGAGGAGAGAGGATCTGGGTCGGCTTGAGAGCCCAAGTTCATCGTCACGATCTTTACAACTTGATGGCCTTTTTGATAAAGTGGAGATGAGGTGATTGATCTCGTTGCGAAATCGGAAGGGGTCCACACCTGGCGATCAAAAGAGAGCTGGTCAGAATCGGCTCGCTGAGGGACCGGACAACAGATCCACAGCTTTCGCAGCCCCTTGCCTCGTTGAAGGCACTCAGCTGGTCAATCCACGCAGTTGGGATTTTCTCCAACTCCCAAATCCAGTATCCAATGTTGTAATACATGCTCCACTGCTTGGGCGGGAACCTACTCAAGATGTTAGGAGTTTCAGCAGCGTTTGCTACGAACAGATTGACTCGGTGCTTCGTGGCACGCGTTGTGTTCAGGCGGAGCGCTTGGTGGCGCGACTGCGGCACATTCGGAAGCGTGATGGCTGCAGCGTCCACCTCAGGGTTTTTGGAAAGATCAATTGATCCTGTGTGAGCCCTGCGGGGAGGTTTCATCCCCCATGAATCACACCCCTCCCCCACCCCTAAGCCAAATCTCTAAATCCCAGTCGAAGCACACCATTGAGCGCCCCAAGTTCAAGAAACTTCTTGCCTGGACTGCTTGCAAGGATTGCAGCAGCGAATAGCCTGCCTCTCCAAAAACGTCATGGAACCAGGCGTAGACGTTAACGCCACCTTGCAGAGGCTCCGAGGCTTTGTCTCGTCGTACCCGGCGCTTCAAGCCCTCAATGGAGAATTCCTGCACTCCATTGTGAAGGAACCAAGAGACGAGTTGCTCGCCGTGTTCTCCAAAAGGATTCGGAAACGCGGCTCGTACATCCTGGGGCCGTGACACATGTTACCGGTACGTCAGCCTTGACCACTCTATGGGCTGGACACATGTAAACTTCCCATGAGCACCCAAGCATCAGGGCGTGCTAGATAAATCTGCCAAGCAAGCTCAGAAACCTGCAGCGCCATCAGAACACCGTGTAACCGTGTAAAGTCTGGACTTGTCGGGGGTTCCTACGTCTTGGGCTGAAACCCTCATGCCTCATATCCTTAAAGCCGCTTGAATAGGCTTGAATAGGACACGGGGGTTGGGGGTTGACGTTCTGAGTGAACAGCTAGGCTTTAGTCTTTAGGCTTTCGGTTTTAGCGCTCATGCGCCTTGTGCGGCCCCCGCTGCTCGACGATCAAGTGGTGGGCATCTTGCAACATCCAGTCCAGCAATGTCAGCTTGCCATCCTGACGCGGCTGCGTTCCGAAAGGGTCGTCNCCGAAAGGGTCGTCGTAGGCGACGAGATCCTTGAACAAGTGCACATCGTTACGATAGCTTTCTCCAGGATCCAGAACATGGGAGAAGTAGTTGCGGATGACGTCTGGTATAAGAGTCCCATCGTCAAAGCGAGAAAATCCATAGGGCAACTTGCGCCAGAATGTTGCATTTTCCTCGTTCAACAATGTCAGATATTTGTCACAAATCTCACCCAGGATTGCAAAGGCGCTCCTCTTGATACGATTTTGCTGAGGAGAGAGGCAACCATTCCGCTTGTCATCTAGAAGGTGGGACATACCGGAGAAGTGCATGAATACAACCGGCTGCAGATCATACCAAACAGTGCCGTTCTCCATGCGAAGATGAGCCCCTCTGTAATGCAGGTTCCAATCTGCAATGTTGTAGCGAGGATCTGTCAGCACAAGATAATCCTCCTGCTGCAAGTACGACAAAAAGTAGTGACCCCAAGCCTGATCGAAGTACTCCCCTTTCTGTACCTCAGCATGGCCGTAGTGGCGCAAACGGTCAAGCCACCAGCCGAGAATGTCATCAGTTGGCCCACCCTTCGACGCTGCAAGGATGCCGAAGTTGAATTGCCCTTTCAGCAGGAGGTCGCGTTCGTCTTGGCTGAGTCCATCTACGGGCACCGGCTGCGTTATGTACGGAGTGACGACAAATCGGTACCGGTCCAGTGCCTCAATGACCGCTGTAAGTGGCTGCATGAGCCAAATATCGTTGTCCAGGTAGAGCACCTTTCGACACCTCTGCACATGAAATAGATGTTTGAAGGCAGCAGGCTTTATAGCAGTGTTGAAGCATTGCATTGGGTAGCGAAATGCAATTTCTGCGTAGCTGAAAGGCATCTGTGGCTGAAGTTGATCTAGTGTGACCAAGTGCCACCTCCTTGGGAAGTCCCGCAAAATCTGCAAATGCAGCTGTTCGAGCTTGCGGTGCGGCGCAGTGGCCCATTCAAGCGGCCTGTGGTTATCTCCCAGAACCCAAAAGACATTCATCTTGGGATGTAGTGCTTCAGCCCGCTTCAAAAGAGCGCGGACCAATCCGTAGTTGTTGAATGCCGAGACTGTGAACAAGCAAACTCGGTCAGGCTCGGCCTCAGGATCTGCCATGGGCACGGGCTGGAGCTGCAGGCGCCAAGTGGACAGAGGCCAGAACACAGCAGTCACTGCAAGCATGTACAGGGCAACCGCCAAGTTCCTGAACCTCATGGCTAACAGAATGGCTCAGAGCAGGCTCGATCGACCTAAATTTGGACAAAATGGCCTCTGCAAGCAAGCAAGCAATGCTTCAAGCTCGTAAGGAAAGTGCAAAAATTAGGGCACCGGATACCACGTGAGGCAATGCTCTACACACGATCGCAGCCTGTGCTTGGGGAGGCCAAGCGTCAAGCGTACCCGGAGTCCCAGTACAAATCATGTTTTTTGCTCTGCGTTGCTCTGATTTGCTCTGTTTTGCTCTGCTCTGCAGGGCATGAGCTCGCAGTCAACATGAGGCTTGAACGCCATCTAGGGATTTGACTTCCCCTCTTTTGCAATGCCTCGTCCAACATCCCTGATACTACAAATGCTGCTGCGCAGGACCTGGGCACCAAGTACACTTGCGACATGTCAACCCAAGAAAAAACGCCAGTGACACTGCCACCCCCATCAGTTGTCCATCCCAAAATTGAAAGAAAGGTTCTGGAACCTGGGACCAGGCAGCGGAAGAGCGCTTGCGTTCCTTTGCTCTGCAAGAAGCAAATGCCCACAGGCCCACAGCTCTAGCTCTAGCTGCTCGTAACCCAAGAAAAATATAGAAACACGTCTTCTGTTGGTCAAGTTGCACCTGGGCACTCCGGATGCTCTGCCGTGCTGAGACAGGGCGCATAGGTCAGGTTGAAGTCCGTCTGCCAGGCTCGGCAGACTTCTCGATACCGCGCGTAAATCAATTTTCGTGACATGCACTGCATGGGCCTGAAGCCAGAGATTTCGTACAACCCGTGTGTGGAGACCTCCGTGACGTTGCTGACAGTGTGTCCACCCCTCAGCTCGGCCCGAAACTGCGAGTTTGTTCTCATTGTCGCGAGTTGAGCATCGAAGCCACTCACAGGCACGTTGACAAAGGCGGCGAGCTTGGCTAAGAATGACCACTTAGAGAGGTCCTCCGACTTCATCACAAGCAAGCGAGGACCGAGCTGCTCTGCTAGAGACCGTAAGTCTCCAGCAGAGGTTTCAACATGCTTGTTCAAGCCCCGCAGCTTCCCACCGGATAGAACGATCTCGTGGAAATGCTCGGGGCTGCGGTAGTGAAACTCCATCTCTGTGTGAGATCCGGGATGGCCGGCATCTGCCCCAGAGCTGAAATAGTTGTAAGCTGCCCACAGCCAATCCTGAGTTCTCCAGAGATCAAGCCCAATAACCTGAACCTTCCATCCCTGACATCCCGAAAGCCTGTTTGAAGTTTGAAGCCCGACCTTACCGAGGATCGGCAGGGTCCCGCAACAGCTTGATGACCTTCACCTGGCTACCAAGAACCTGAAACGAAGGCTGCTGCGGTATTTTCGCAGTGTGCACAAGCACAGCCTCTGACCCTGGATCGGCACTCTTCGCTCTCTGAAACATCAGTTGGCAGACATCTTGCCTTAGCCGCTCACTTCACCGGCAAGCATGAACTTCTTCGTTTCGACTGGAGGCACACACCAGGGGAAAAGAACTCTATGCCAGTGTGATTGACAAGCTGCTTCATGGGGAACATTTTCTCACAGCTACGCAACATTGCTTTTGTCTGTCCGTGAGCTGAGCAAGCTACGCGGCGAAGATGCAGCAACATCTCTGACCATTCCAGCCATGGAATCTGGGCCATTCCATCTTTTGTCAAGGATACAATACGAGGATGTGAAGCAAGGATGCTGTTCAGATGAGATGTGCCGCACTTGCCGTAGCCACCCACAAGCACCATCTCATGATCGCAGCCGCAGCATAGCGGAGCAGCTACCACCAAAGAAAGCACCAGAAGCTGCTGGCCAATGGCACCGCAACGGCACATGGCGTCAATTCCGTATTCAACTAGCGGGCGTGCAACATAGCAAGCAATGAGACCTCGAAACACTCGCTGTTGTCTACTCATAGCACCGCTATGCTAAGCTGGCTCACGAAGCCGTGCATGATGAAGCTAACATTTTTTCGATGCCTTCAGAAAAAACCTATGTCCTGCAGCAGAAGGCCCAGGCCCAGGGGCCCAGGGGCCCATATTGGGTGCAGTAGTGCAGTCTGCCCTCGGCAATGCGTGGATCGAATGAAACACAGCGCACAAGGCATCTATTATATCGTTAACAACGATACGCAAAAAAGCCAGCAAGGAAGCCTCTCTTCGTGGGGTCAACGGTGACAAAGCTTCGACTGCTAAGCGACGTGAATGCTTCTTGATTTGTTTGTTTTAACGTTGCGGCTGTCAGTGGTCAACACGTTGTTTAGGTGGTTGTCCTATTTGGTTCTGGTGATGCTGACTGTGCTGCTGCTGCGGCGGCGGCTGCCGCCACCACGGCGGCGGCCTTGGCTTGTAGCTGTGATCGCCCCTCCTCATTTTGGAGGAACACTGAGTCTTTGGAATGCCCGTGCATGAACCACTTCGGTGATTTGTCAGCTGAAAACCTGGAAAGGCCGGCACGAAGCTGAAACTTCCTTGCCGCTCAGGCCGTGCACTGAAGGCTCTGTATTGGAGCAGGGACCCCCCGTACCTCCACATCAGGGAAGCTGCCCGCGCATCGTCCGCAGCCTTGTAACCCGGCCTTGGGGCCAATTGGGTATGGGAGCTGCGCAAAAGGGGAGGGGGGGGAAAAAATATTCCAAGGGGGGATTTCAGGGTGTGCCACCTCGCACGTTCCAGTATCATAGAAGCTCAGGCTCGCTCCTCTTGCACCTCCGACGGAAAAGTCTTCCACTGGCAGCTCCGAAAAACTTTCTCCTGGAAGTACATTCGCCGAGGCCACCTGGGGGAATACCATCCCAGTCATCAGGATGAAAGTAAAATCAGCTCCTCCAGAAAAGTTTCTCCCATGTCTCCCACATCGCACCATGCCAGTGTAAGCTAGCGCAAGCCACTTGAGGAGAAAAGAGTGTACCACGTGTTAGGTGGCACTCTTTGTCTCGCCCATTGCTCTGCCTTGTCGAGGAGCCCGGGAACAGCTCGGGCAAAAGCCAAAAGGTTAGTACGCAGGTGCGCGTCGCGTCTGCGGCGAGGGCAGTAGAGGCTCTCAGCACCTTGAGATCTTGGATCGGCTTTGCACCGACCCGATCTTCTGCACCACCTGGAGCAGAACGGGACGCGAACGACACAGCAGCGGGCACAAGGCTGCGGCCTTCACTGCCACGCTTCACTCGGCCGAAAATGGCATGCTTGCCATCCAGCCACGGCTGAGGCCTCTGAGGGGAGGAAGAGCGGGAGATTTGGCAACGGTTCTCAGCTTCCCACGACAAGGTGATGAAGAACTGGGAACCTTGAAAGACTTGAAAGATGAAGTTTCTGTCACTTCCCGTCCCCCGCTGTCTGCTCAGAGCTGTGCCATTGCTGTGCATGAGCGTTGAAGGATTCTGAGTGTCGTCGGGGACTCGACAACACCTGAAGAAGTAAACTCGAGATCGTTCACTTGGTTCGCCACAATTCGGGAGGCCACCACTGCTTCTAAAAAAACGTCACTGCGTTCAGCATAACTACAAGGAGCTCTGCAAACGAAACGCAGACTCGTGACTCAAGGGTAATCCGAGGAAACATACGGGTGAGCAACCTGTCGTTTGTTTTTTTGCCCACGCGATCTGTAGTTCGCGAACTTGCTCGTGTAATGAAGACTCCAACCCGGGTTTGTGACTGGGCTGTGAGGGCTGATGCGCCTGTGATCGGTTTCCGCCGAACTGATCCTCGGCTATGTAGACGACCTTGCAGAATCGGAGGGCTTGGTAAAGGCCTTCCAGACTGCAGAATCACAGCCGTTGTGTACTTCATGTTGAATGCCCGTCCGTGAAGCACAACTGAAAAAAACAGACCCGAAATCTGTGTTTCAAGCCGCACTCACTGGACCTGGAGATACTCTCCAGCACAATGCAACAGCCGCAGCCGCCTTGTTAGCGCCAGTCCAGGAGCTAGCTGTTGGTACCCTCCCAAGCAGCACCTTTCGGCATCCTAGGTCTCCTGGAGACAGTGCACGCAAGTGACAAGATGTGACTCAGAGCAAATCAGAGCAACAGCCCAGGCCAAGATTTGCCAAGCAACATAATGTGCCACCAGTGCAGGATCGGCAGGCTCGGTCCAGCTGATGGTGCTTGCAGTCGTGTCCAACAGTGCAATGGAAGCGACAGGAACATGGGACGAGGAATGCATGGCAAAATTCCATCAGAAGAGATCTTGGGCAGCTTCTGTGACGTTGTGCGCATGACGGCCACAGTGTCGGCCAACGCTACTGGGTTTGGTCTGTCAATGCCCGTGACCCGGACCAACAGGGAGCATCCATAAACTCGTGAATCGGTGGCCAACAGAGATCCCGACACTGGCCTCCGATTTCGTCGGCGTCGAGATCTCGGTCGGGGAAGTTGATCGAGGACACACTCGAGTCGGTGTCCTGCGAGGGCAAAGCCCTGGGTGCAGGTGAATTAGAACAAGCCTTGACTTGGTGATCCCACACGCAAATCGAAACACCCTCCAGGTTGTGAAGATGCCTGACTTCTCGGAAGATCCATTCATGGACTGCCCAGCATCGCTGCGGCAACACGGCAGCACAGCCTCAAAACCGTGACCCTGAGCTCGCCAAACCCCATCTGCAGACGGGCAGCGTTAAATGCAAGCGCCAGGGGGGTGGTCTGCTCTGCCAAGGAGGAGGAAGCATACCTTTCTCCACGAGGCAATGCTGAGATATTGGTCAGTCATTACAGCCAGATTCCCTCCATGGGATGCTTTGCTTTTGTGATTCATGATAACGCGTGGAATCCCGGCTTGACCCACGTGCCCCGCTCGCCTCTTGGCCTGCAGACATGACGCCTTCCCTGAAACGACTACGAGCTCTCTGCAGCTGAATTGCACCAGGATGGTGGACAGAGTGCCTGTCGGCTGGTCGGATGGAAAGTCGATCTGGTGCACCTAGGGCAGAGCCAAGCGATGCCAACGCTTCACAAAAAGAGGGCAGTCCAGCTGTGCAGCCTAGTGGCATCTTCCGTCGTATTGCCCAGCAGCGATCGCAGGCTACCATCGGCCTCCGCAAAGTAAACATAGTATCCGGTCACCTGCACAGATGAGGCATGGGGACTGACGTGCACAATCCCTGGCCTTTTCGCTGTGCTCTTACCTGCTCTCCTTCACTGTTGGCCCATGCCTGCATATGATCGGGCGAGGGCAGTCACGTCCCATCAAAAATCCACAGCCCTCGCCATCGGGTCCGGGAAGTTGACTTCGAGCACCTGCGAAGCAGAGTCACTGAGGCCGAAGGCCACCGGGGTGGTCTGCTCCACGAAAGATGATGCTGCATACCTTGGATTTGATCCGCAGCTAGACTGCCTAAGCTGCGGGGGAGCCTCGTCCATGCACTAACGGCTCGGGCTGATGAGACTTCGAGCTCTGTATCCAGTACAAAATCACATTAGACGTCAATGGAAATGGCCTTGTTGACAAGCTGACAGCAAACAAAGCCAAGCCCCGGCATGGAGATGCACTACCGAGCCAAGCGCAGCTGATTCCCACTGTCGCAAATGCAAAGCGGTTTGGAAGGTGCGCAATGGTGCGTGCTTTGGGAGAGCCAAGGAAACCACCTAGAAGTATTTTCTTGAGATTCCCCAGGAACCCGAAACTGCCTTGATACAGACTCGGCGAGGTAGACAAAGTCACCGACCAGAGGCGGAGACCTCAGTGACGAATAAAGCATCTTGAGAGTTATGTTCTGCATCTGGCACGAAAGTGCTGCTCTGAGCTGGTGCAGAGTGCTCCCGTGCGGCGACGAGATGGACTGACCTTCTTAAAATCACCACATAGAGGAATCGGATCGCCGAATTTCAATGCCACCCTGAGACACCCCATGCGAGACACCTCCGCCAATAGTGCAAATCTTTTCTCTTCTTTGCCAAAAAGGGCTTCGGTTGTGCAAACACTGCAAAATGGGTGCAAAAGGCAGAGTGACATGTCTTACACCCCGCCTCGTGGCAGCTGCCCTCATCTCTTAAGGCAGCTACCACGCAAAAGGATTTTGTTCACCCCCCTCTGCCAACACAGGCAGCACATGGGGAAAATATCCGGGTCGTGCTGTGGCGTACATTGCCGCATCCCGGTAAATGGTACCGTTCGCCCCTAGCAGGAGCAATTACGATCTGTTCAGGGGGCCTTGATCTGGCCCGCGTGGCAACGAGTTCCCTCTCGAGAGCCTGTACCCGCTCCCTCAGAGGAATTATTTCATCCTGAAATGCACGAACATCTGCACAACGCTCGCTTAGAGCTTGCCTCAACTCTGTTGCCCGCTGTACATACTCCTGCTGGAAGCGCTCTTCACTTTTTGACATTCCGCGGTCCGCTTGAACCGCCACTTCCCTTGTCACAAGCACCTGTGCTCTGCCTTGTCGGTCTTCACCCCTTGTCCAGCAACAGAACCGCCGCAACACCACGAAGAGGGCCACCGGAACCCCCAAGAACACAATCGCAAAGAAGGTTCCGACTCCCAGGGTGAAGGCAGCGAGGCCGAGGAACTCCTCATCGGCCATTGCCAAAAGGGGCCCTGCTAGGCTCAAGCCCTCAACCTGCATCGCCTGGCACATCAGGACCATCAGAGGGAGCATTCTCTTCACATGGTTCACGTTCCCACTTCCTCCAACGGTACTGGATTTCAGCTCCTTGAAGACTTTGGCGATGCCGCGTTTGGCACAGGCGTCATTATAATCACTTTCTCCGTAGGCCTCGAGGTCAGGGGTCTTCATGCCCATGAGGTACATCATCTCACGCAGCCGGGGGCCTGCCAAAGGTTTGGTTCCAATGTCCGTTGGGTTGGAGTGCCCTGGAACAATCCCAATGCTGAGCTTCTTTGCCTTCACTGCCGACTGGACCCAGAGGAGGGACGTGTCGAGGTGCCTGATCCGTCCACACCCCACACGTTGTGTGATCCCTCGGCAGGCTGCCGAGTCCGATCTCGCACGAACCTCCACGGTGTACTTGTCCTTTTCCACCAGGAAGCGCAAGCACTCAGCAATGTAAAGGGCCTCTGACGAACCGCCCACGAGAGCGATGAACTCAGACTCCCCGCTGCTCAAAGCAATCGACCGCTGAGACCTCACATAGCTTGCCACCATGCTCCCGGCCACGTAGACCTGGATGGAGGTTCTCGACCGCCTGGTTCTCTTGCATCCCGCCCAGTCAGCATCAGTTATGGACTCAACCACAACCGTGCTGTTGGGGCCCAGGCTGCTGGACTTGCCCTCGTAGCCAAAGCAGGCTTCAGGCCTGGCCGGGCGCAGTACAACCCCAACTGAAGGAACTCGCTTCAAGTACCCCACAACGCGCTGCATCCATTTCCATGCCATGGCCGTTGGCTTGGACATCTTGCTGCTGAGGATGCACGTGGCGAACTGTATGTCCCCACGCGAGTGGCTCAAGTACAACAGCCGGCCCACCGCCTCACGATAAAGCCGAGCATCGTTCGCATTGCGTTCCTTGCCGCTGTCGGGCTCTAGGAAGCTTGCGTCTGCTGGGGCATCTCGCTCCGTGTAGCGCTCGCTCGGGAAGACCACAAGGCCCTCCTTGGTAAGGATGTACCGCCTCTTGAGGAATTCGATCTCATCCCCAATCTCCACCAGAGCCCGGCTTATTTGCAAAGTGACTTTGCTCCCGATCCTTTCTAGGAGCCGTTCACGTTCTTTCCTTGACGAAGCCAGGAGTCCGTCGTCGGCGTGCAAGATCATTCCCGACTTCTCGGAGGTGTTCCCGCTTCTGAACAGCGTTGGCTCCTTTGGAAAATTTTCCATTCCCGACTCCTCCAGCATCTCCTTGGCGAAGTTGTACCAAGTGCTTGCCCCAACACGCTGGCCGGGTAAAAGCCGCTCCAAGACGTATGTCACCTGGCCCTCCTGGTCACTTCCGAAAACCTTCGCATCGACAGTGATAACTGCAGGAGACGGCTGGGGAACCTGCAGGTAGGCATCCTGGATGTCCAGACTCACGACCTCAAGCCCAGCCGACAAAGCCCAAACCAAGAAGCTATGCACCGTCCCCAGATTTGACGCCGGGGCGAACATCTCTTGGGTCCAAGGGGAGCTCGTCTTGAACTCTCGGGCGACCAACCTGGATCTGCGGGTCCACCCTGGTCGTCGCCTCCAGTCACGGACCACCTTAGTGGTCAGGTGGGTGTACTTCTCCACCTCCTCCTCCTCACCAGGCTTTCTCAAGACGCCCATCTCGATGAGCCGCGTGACCTCCTTGAGGTCTGCCTGCCTGTCGACTGTTGCAAGGTCTTCTCCTTCAAGCTCCGGCGGCTTTTCTGCATCCGGGTTCCAACTTGGTCCTTCATCAGGGGCAGGGGCAGGGGCAGGGGCAGGGGTAGGGGGCCGGGCAGCAGGGTAGGGCAGGGGCAGGGCAGAGGGCAGGGCAGGGCAGGGCAGGGGCGAAGCTGATGCTGGATTTTTTTGTCTTTGCCGGATGTCTCAGTATAAGCTTTTACACGGCGAAACTGCGAATGGCTCATTAAAGCAGTTATAATTTATTTGATGGTCACTGCTACATGGATAACTAGTTTGTTTCAAGCTCTGAGAAATCGCCGATCCACTTGTTTCAAATTTTGAGAATTCGTCGATCCATTTGTTGCAAAAGCTCAAAATCGCCGGTCCACTCGTTTCAGCACAGCCGANATTCGTCGATCCATTTGTTGCAAAAGCTCAAAATCGCCGGTCCACTCGTTTCAGCACAGCCGAATCACAGTCAAATTATAGCCATATATCAAAACCGGATCACAGCCTCTGCGAAATCGCCGATCCACTTGTTTCAGGCTCGGATCACAACCGAATCACAGCCACACCACACACGAATCACAGCCGCATCAGCACCGCCGTAGCACNATCTACTTGTTTCAGGCTTGGGTCGCAGCCGAAGCACAGCCACATTGCAGCCGGAATCACAGCCGAACCACAGCCACATCACAGCCACACCAGAACCGGATCACAGCCTCTGAGAAATCACCGATCCACTTATTTCAAGCCCGGACCACACCCGAATCACAGCCACATCACGCTCGAATCATAGCTGCATCACTGCCCTGTCACAGCCACAGGACACTCGACTCACAACCTCTGAGAAATAGCCGATCCACTTGCTTCAGGCACGGACAGCAGCGGAATCACAGCCTTATTGCAGCCGAATCACAGCCGAAGACAGCCACATGAAACACAGCCGGACCACAGCCATATCACAGCCGAATCATAGCCATGACAGGCACACGACAGCCAAATCACAGCCTCTGAGAAATCGTCGATCTACTAGTTTGTTTCAAGCTCTGAGAAATCGCCGATCCACTTGTTTCAAATTTTGAGAATTCGTCGATCCATTTGTTGCAAAAGCTCAAAATCGCCGGTCCACTCGTTTCAGCACAGCCGANAGCCACATGAAACACAGCCGGACCACAGCCATATCACAGCCGAATCATAGCCATGACAGGCACACGACAGCCGAATCACAGCCTCTGAGAAATCGTCGATCCACTAGTTTGTTTCAAGCCCTGAGAAATCGCCGATCCACTTGTTTCAAATTTTGAGAATTCGTCGATCCATTTGTTGCAAAAGCTCAAAATCGCCGGTCCACTCGTTTCAGCACAGCCGAATCACAGTCAAATTATAGNCGATCCACTTGTTTCAAATTTTGAGAATTCGTCGATCCATTTGTTGCAAAAGCTCAAAATCGCCGGTCCACTCGTTTCAGCACAGCCGAATCACAGTCAAATTATAGCCAAAAATCAAAACCGGATCACAGCCTCTGCGAAATCGCCGATCCACTTGTTTCAGGCTCGGATCACAACCGAATCACAGCCACACCACACACGAATGTGTCGGCGTAGTCGTGGCGGCATCGTGAGCCACAGGACAGCCGAATCACAACCTCTGAGAAATCGCCGATCTACTTGTTTCAGGCTTGGGTCGCAGCCGAAGCACAGCCACATTGCAGTCGGAATCACAGCCGAACCACAGCCACATCACAGCCACATCAGAACCGGATCACAGCCTCTGAGAAATCACCGATCCACTTATTTCAAGCCCGGACCACACCCGAATCACAGCCACATCACGCTCGAATCATAGCTGCATCACCGCCCTATCACAGCCACAGGACACTCGACTCACAACCTCTGAGAAATAGCCGATCCACCTGCTTCAGGCACGGACCGCAGCGGAATCACAGCCTCACTGCAGCCGAATCACAGCCGAAGACAGCCACATGAAACACAGCCGGACCACAGCCATATCACAGCCGAATCATAGCCATGACAGGCACACGACAGCCGAATCACAGCCTCTGAGAAATCGTCGATCCACT
>BGNK01006889.1:7681-20785 GCA_003297005.1 Symbiodinium sp. clade A Y106 | reverse complement strand
CTTAAAAACCAGGCTTAAACATCGACGCCGAAAAAGTCTCTAATTAAGGCATTATAGCTTATTTAAGGTTGTGCGCATTAAATTTAAGAGTTGTTTTGTTTCATATAAAGACTTTAGTGTTTAAATAAAGACTTTTGCGCTTTAATTAACAAAAAGCAGCTTAGAAGAGTTTTATTAATGCGCATTACCTTAATTAAGGCCTGTTTCCTTATTTAGATGCTTTTGGAAGCTCTGGGATCCATGACACACGCCCTCCCAGCCCCCCCACCCCCAGACAGACTGGGGAATGAGACATTGAGACAAACTCCCTTCTACCAGCCCGGCCCCCCAGAGCGCCGATCGAAGGAGACAAGCGACGATAGCCACAGGCTCGCCGCCGATCGACACTGAACGCCGGAAGCCAAGAAATCTTGAGCCAAACCTAGGGGACGTACCCGCCGAAATCGTGCGCTCGCCACAGTCCGGCGCAAAGCTCCTCAGCCAAGCCTTTGCCCCCTCGCGGGCCTTTTCGGGGCTGCGGCAGGGTGTGCGAAACAAAAACAGGGCGCACCCCGGTGCCCGGCGACTCCGTGTGCCTGTGTTCGACCCATCCTAAACCCTCCCCGACCACGCTCCGGGGCTTGCTGGCACCGATTCGACAGGGAAGGGGCGATTCGGCCGACATCGTGCTCAAAACCGAGGCGGGAGACACAAACCGGGCTGGGCCGTCGGGACGCACCCTCCCCGAGCGGCTTCAAAATCCAAAAAAATTGGGGTGCAGCATGGTGTTTTAGGGGCATCGGGGGTTGGGTGCGAAATCTCGGCAATGTCGAAANTTGGGGTGCAGCATGGTGTTTTAGGGGCATCGGGGGTTGGGTGCGAAATCTCGGCAATGTCGAAATCGCTGTGTTCGAACAACAGAAGCATGGACACAGGTGGGGCGCGATGTTGAGCCGGGCGCCAGCCGGGGGGCTTGTCATCCTGTCATCGGCCGCCTGGGGGCGAATTTCGGCGTCATTTCCGCGGTTTTTCGGGACACTGGGTGCCATGACAGAGCGGGCACGTCCTGTCATCGGCACCTTCGGTGCGAAACTCGCCGCAATTTTCTCGATTTTCTGAACACGGGCGGCATGACAGAGCGGGGCACGTCTGTCATTGCCTGTCATCGGCCGGTTTCGGGCGACTTTCGGCTTGTTTTTTGGAACACCGAGCACAATGACAGGATGACAGAATGACAGGATGACAGGGGTCCCGGCCGGGTCAAGATAAAGCATGGAGCTGGCGTGCTGGAACGCCACGGAAAAGCCCTCCGAAGCAAATCTCGTGCGGCTGCTGGACCTGTGGTCGGCGGACTGGAAGCACCGGGGCCGCACCCGGGCGGTGGGGCCAGGGGCCTACGACAAGCACGCAACGCTGGGGCTTTTCGGGCACGGTGGGGTGGTCGGGGTCTCCAATGCCACGGGCCTGCGGGAGGCCTGCACAGCCGTGAATCGCTTTCTCCGCAGCCGCTTTCCGAACGGCACCTGGAGCTCCATCGCCGTGCTCTTCAATCCACGCATGGGCCTGCACCGCGACATTCAGAACATGGCCGGGTACTTGAATCATGCGCTTGCTTTGGGAGACTGCACAGGAGGACGGGTGTGGATCGAAGATTATGAGGGGGACTCCACGGCTTGGCTGGCCGACAAGAACAGAGAGCGAGAGCTGCGGGGCAGGTGGCTGGACATGCACGATAAGCCCGTCAGCTTCGATGCCCGCCGCTATCACATGGTAGAGCCACACGAAGGTAGCATGTGGGCCCTCGCTGCATATGTTCCGCAAGCCTATGCTCGGGCAACCGAACAGCACCGGCAGGCGCTGAGAGAAGCGGGCTTTCCGCTGCCTGCTTGAGGCACCAACGATTTTTTNGCAACCGAACAGCACCGGCAGGCGCTGAGAGAAGCGGGCTTTCCGCTGCCTGCTTGAGGCACCAACGATTTTTTCGTTGCTGCTCGAGACTCCATTTTCGCTAATGTTTGGCATACGCCCATTTGCCGGGCAGGTCGCTTCCACCATTTCCATGATTTCCAGGGTTTCCAGGGGGTGTTGGGAGGGCCCAAAAAGCCAACATGGAAAGCGTGGAAAAAAATGAAGCTCCTGGACACCAAAACCGGGCTCGAAGGGCAGGGTTCGAAAGTGAACTCCGAACAACATGGAAAACGTGGAAAGCGTGGAAAAACGAAGCTCTAACGATCTTAGGGCTTTAAAATGCTTGCAAAACGGGATTTAGAAGAGCTTTAGGGGGCGCGCTACTTGCCAGCAGCTTACGAGCACTTGCCAGCAGCTACGAGCACTCGCCAGCACCTTACGAGCACTGGCCAGCAGCTTGCCGGCAGTTTCCCGGCAGCTCACGAGCTGCTTGCCAGCAGCTCACGAGCGATGGCCCGGCAGCTTACGAGCTGCAGCCCAGTAGCTGACGAGCCAAGAGTCAAGAGCTGCAGCCCAGCAGCTGACGAGCCACTTAAGCTGCAGCCCAGCAGCTGACGAGCAACTGAAGAGCTGCAGCCCGGCAGCTTACGAGCTGCAGCCCAGAGCTGCAGCCCGGCAGCTTACGAGCTGCAGTCCAGTAGCTGACGAGCTCTTAAGAGCTGAAGCCCAGCAGCTGACGAGCTACTGAAGAGCTGCAGCCCAGCCTCTGACGAGCGACTCAAGAGCTGCAGCCCAGCAGCTCACGAACACTCGGAAGTGCGACGACTCGCTCCTGTATGGGCCCCATGCCTTCGGGCGAAGGGGGGCTTAAGCCCCCCCCTTCAAGCCCCCCTTAAGACCCCCTTGGGGGGGTGAGCCTTAAGCCCCCCCCCAAGCCCCCCTTCAAGGGTCTTCGAAGGAGGGCTTCAAGGGGGCTTCAAGGGGGGGCTTAAGGGTGACTCCCAAAAGGGAGGCTTGAAGGAGGGCTTGAAGGGGGCTTGAAGGGGGGCTTGAAGGGGGGCTTGAAGGGGGGCTTGAAGGTGGCTTGAAGGGAGACCTGCAGGTTTGTCTGAATTTTGATTTAATTCAGCACTTCAGCTGTCGGACAAAGGCAAAGTTTGAAATCTTAGAGTTTGATCCTTCTTCTTGTCTCATTGGTATTTATTTTCCTCGCAAAAGCTCCCCATAAAGCAATTTCGTGTGGCTTCTTCTTCTTTTCTTTGGTGACTGCGTTTTGCTTGAGCTTGTTATTCTTTCATTTTAGCTTCCTTTCGTGTAGCTTCTTCTTCTTTTGATTGGTGATTGCGTTTTGTTTGAATTTGTTCTTTTTCCATTTTAGTTTGCTCTCATTTTCTTTCCGTCGCAGAACCTTCCATACACGGCTTCGTGTGAAAACCCTCGCAAGTCGATTTCGTGTCGTGTCTTTTTCTTTTGTTTGGTGCTTGCGTCTTGTTTGAGTTTGCAATTCTTGAGTTGAGGCTTCCTTGAAGCCCCCTTGAAGGTGTGGCTTCTGTTCTTTTGGTGTTGGTGCTTGCGTTTTGTTCCCTTGCCTTCTTCTTGTCTCTTGTATTTTTCTCGCAAAACCCCCATAAAGCGATTTCGTGTGGCTTCTTCTTCTTTTCTTCTGTGACTGCGTTCTGTTTGAGCTTGTTGTTTTTGCCAAAGTGCCGGGCGCGGCGCGGTGCGCGGTAGAAAATTAATTGAAACTAAAAAGAGAGCGCCGCGCCCTTCGGCCGCGCCGTGCGCGGCAGCATGCCTTGACACTGCCGCGCACTGCGCCACGCATAGAAGCTGTTCCTTCCCAAAAGCGAAACTGCTGCCGCGCAAGGCGCCGCGCATCTATAACGTAGCCTTGTGCACCCACACCCACACACCCACACACCACCCACCCACACCCACNCCCAAACCCACACTACACTCACACTGAGACCCACACCCAGGCCCGGCTTGGGTGCTGCTTCAGTGGCCACATCCAAGGCCTCCAAAAGCAAAACCTGTCTGGCGGATGCAAACTCATCTTTTCGTGACAGCTGCACGGCAGGTAATGCAAGCAAAAGCAAAAAAAAACAAGCCACCTGGTTTGAATGGCACATCTACAAACAACTACTACACATCGGAGCCACTCTCCAAGAAACTTTGGCACTTGCCGGGTCTGCTAGAAAGAGTGCCAAAGTTGCCCACGATGCTCCACCACTCTGCACTCCACAAAGCTCCGAAGACCTGGAACAAGTCGCTTCCCGACAAGCAGTAGGCAAATTGGAAACAGTGCACTCGTTCGTGCAAGTGCTGCTCCATGTTGGCGGCCGTCTGAAGAATGGGTCCAGCCGTGTTAAACGGCCTGTGGCGCGTCGAAAGCTGCCAAAGAAGCCATCTAACTTCTGTGTTCCACCTTGTCTCTCTTCCTGAACCCAAGCAGAGAGCCAGTCCACACCTTGATCTGGAATGTCTTGCAAACTCTGCCTTGGTGGCTTGTGTTTCAGCAGTGTGGACCAGGTGCAAATCCGAAAAACTCGACATCAAAGACTTCCCTGTCCAGCAAAGGACTGTCCACGTCTTGTGGCAAACTGAACCCTGGCAGATCCTGCTGTCACCATCTTCCAACAAGAATGCAGACTTAAATTCCTCCAAACTGATTCGGCCACCGCCGTCTTGGCCGCCTTCGGTGATGCGATTTGATCCTAATAGCATATTTACGCAGTTGGATGGCTATTCTTGCTGCCTTTTTCGAGATGGAGCTCCGTTTAGAGATTCTTGAGCAGCATTCGGTTGGCGAATACCAACACGTCCACAGCAGTGGAGCAAAGAAAAGCGAAGCGAACCAACACTAAACGCTGCATACCGTAGAATGCGCATGAATCTGCAGCGTGCCATGCAGCAGAGCAGTAAAGCAACACGGATTCATGTTGACGCCGCATGCCGTGGCATGCGAACTGATCTGTAGCGCCATGTGCGGCAATCTCTGCCGCGCACTGTGCTGCGCCCGCCAAAGTTTGTCTTTTTCCTTTCATTTCCTGTCGTGTAGCTTCTTCTTCTTTTGATTGGTCTCTTTCTTCTAGAAAGGGTGTTGTCAGCTCCCACTCTGTGGTGGTTACAGGCCTTGTTTCGAGACATAGGGTAGAATTCGGTACTTTGAGGGTCTGTCGATTTTGAGGACTGGAGGCCGTAGGGCCTGCAATCTAAACTGCTTGCAAAGCGGCCGCAAGTTGCTTCTAAAGCACTTTAAGGGTCGCGCGCTTGTAAGCTATTTTGGAGTGCGTCGTCGTGCTCCGGAGCTGTAGGAGCGGCGCGCGGGGGGCCTGTTAGGTGTTTTGGGAGTGCTTCGTCGATCCAGAGCTGTTTGCGAGCGACGCGCGCTTACGCGCGCTCTGTTGGCGGGAAGGGCGTGGGAGCTGTTTGGCAGTAGCCCGTGAATTGTTTGGTGTGGCTTGTGTGTAGCTCTTAAGTAACTTGTGTGCTGCTAGGGCTTGCAGCTCACAAGCAGATTCTGTGCTGCCGGGCTTGCAGCTCATAAGCATCTCCTCTGCTGCCAGGCTTGCAAGCAGCTCGAGAATTTTCATAAACAATGCAGCTTGCCACAATATGTCATGCGAGAGATTGTCCGTGCATCGACTAGAACAGTTTTGCATCTGAGGTTGACAGCTATGTCGGTCAGAGGCCCAGCAGGACGACGGGGAATTGCCTCACGAGGTCACGGATTCACGGCCGTTGTCTGTGCTGCCGGGCTTGCAGCTCATAAGCAGCTCCTGTGCTGCCGGGCTTGCAGCTCATAAGCAGCTCCTCTGCTGCCGGGCTTGCAGCTCATAAGCAACTCCTCTGCTGTCGGGTTTGNCTGTGCTGCCGGGCTTGCAGCTCATAAGCAGCTCCTGTGCTGCCGGGCTTGCAGCTCATAAGCAGCTCCTCTGCTGCCGGGCTTGCAGCTCATAAGCAACTCCTCTGCTGTCGGGTTTGCAGCTCATGAGCAGCTCCTGTGCAGCTCTTAAGTAGCTCGTGTGCTGCTGGGCTTGCAGCTCATAAGCAGCTCCTGTGCTGCTGGGCTTGTAGCTCATAAGCAGCTCCTGTGCTGCTGGGCTTGCAGCTCATAAGCAGCTCCTGTGCTGCTGGGCTCGCAGCTCAAAAGCAGCTCCTGTGCTGCTGGGCTTGCAGCTCATAAGCAGCTCCTGTGCAGCTCTTAAGTAGCTCGTGTGCTGCTGGGCTTGCAGCTCTTAAGTAGCTCGTGTGCTGCTGGGCTNCCCCTACGATCTCTCGAGCTGCGGGCCGTAGGCCCGAGAATCGACAGTGCTCCAAAGTACCGAATTCTGACCTATGTCTCGAACTTAGGCCTGTAGCTATCACAGAGTGGGAGCTGACAACACCCTCCCTAGAGAGAGGAACACCCCCGCTGCCGTATCGGCTGCAATCCATCGAGCTAAAGTGCTTGCAAAGCGGCCGTGAGTTGCTTCGAAAGCACTTTGAGGGTCCGCGCGGCGCTCGCGAGCTATTTTAGAGTGCTTCGTCGTGCTCCGGAGCTGTTTGGGACCGGCACGTGCTTGCGCGCGAGTCTGTTGGCGGGGGGCGGCTTGGAAGCGACTCTGAAGCAGCTCTTGTGCTGTTGGGCGTGCAGCTCTTAAGTTGCTCTTGTGCTGTTGGGCAGGCGGCTCTTGTGCTGTTGGGCAGGCAGCTCTTGTGCTGTTGGGCAGGCAGCTCATAAGCAGCTCCTGTGCTGCCGGCAAGTAGCTCGTAAGCTGCTCGTGGGCTGCTGGCAGGTACGCGCCTCCCTAAAGCACTTCTAAATCCCGTTTGGCAAACACTTTTGAGCCCCAGAGATTGCTTGAGCTCTGGCCCGCACGTTGCAGAATCAACAGAGCTTCCGCACCCTGACGCAGACCAGAGTCGGCCGGTGGCAGAGGTAAATGGGGTAAATCGGGTAAATGGAGCAAATGGAGCAAACGTGTCCTGGCGGAGTCCCGTCAACTCAACCTTGCACCGAGAGGCTCTGGAGATGGGTTTCAAGCTTGTGAAGTGCTGAATTCTGACCAAGGTTTCGAAACGAGGCCTGTGGCACTGTAGCCGACACAGGGCATGCAACTGGAACACCCTCCCCAGAGGGAGCATCATCCTTGGCTTCTGCGCTTGCGGGAACGCAGATTGCAGAGAGTGCACTTGCCAAGCGCTAGTCCACATTTCGATTGTGAATACGACCAGCGGGCACCGCAGGAGGCGGCAACACAATTGCCCCAGCACATTGCCGAGAACACGCAACTGACGTCGTGGTGAGCGAGCTTCGAGCTCCCGCAATCCTATGCCAACGATAATCAACAAAAGTTCTTTGTCCGAGAGGACGTTTTGAACGGCTTCGTAGACTTGCGTTTTCAAACCAAAGAGGAATGGTTCCTGCTCCGTGGCCTCTGGAGCGGGCTGTGGCGGATGTCAGCAGAACTTNAGTTCTTTGTCCGAGAGGACGTTTTGAACGGCTTCGTAGACTTGCGTTTTCAAACCAAAGAGGAATGGTTCCTGCTCCGTGGCCTCTGGAGCGGGCTGTGGCGGATGTCAGCAGAACTTGATGTGTGCATGTGCTTGCTCAGAAGGTAACAGGTAACAATGCTTAACGGGAACTTGTAATAAATCAGACCAAAACCTTGAAGGGTGTGTGATGTGTTGGTCTTTTCATGCATTGACGTTACGGCGTGGCCTTTGTGATTGGTTACCCACAATGAGACATGCCCACAGGAAGCCATGGTTTCCCTTGCTGCTCGCGGTAGCTTCTGACGTTTGCTTCATCCAGATGTTTCGCCACCGCGCTTTCGATAAAGGAGCTTGCTTTATTTCATTTAGTTTCGATGTTTTGCTTGTGACTTGTGCACCATGTCAAGGTACCTATTCGAACATTCCCTTATGGAGCTCTGGCAAAAGTCATGATGGAAGACCGACGCTACATCCTCCATTTCGGTTCTACAGATTGGCAAGCGACGCTGCTGAAAAAGAAGGTCAGGAAGTCGGGCAGTATTTAAGCCGTGTGCAACACAAGCAGCAGGACTTCATGAAAACGAACGAAGTGATTGACAGGGGCGCTTTTTTGCAGTCATTCCGGAAGGTGTTGCACTCACAGCAATTTTCCCTCGTACTTGGGGGGAAGAGTCTCGGCAAGACACTGATGCGCATCCAAACTGTGGACGAACTTGAAAACGAGGCCAATGCACGCCTTACGGTCATTGATGTGAATATGAGGGCGCAACCAAGCAAAGAGCTCTTCGCGGCTATCTTGGGCCGGATAGAATCCAAAAGCTCTTTCCTGCCGGCTGCTCTGCAGCAGGTGGCTTCAAGATTTTCCGGCCTTGCAAGTGCGGTTGCAGTTGGCACGAATCCGGGGCTTGTAGCGCCTGCCGCTGCAACACCCATATCTGCTGGAGCAAAAGCACTCGTCGACTTATTGACATCCAGTCAGAGGCAGAAGACCCTGTCGCAGCTTGTAGGGAAGTTCCGCGAGGAGGGGAATGCGACCTGCATCCTCGTGGATGAAGCCAACTTAGCATTGCCGGCAGGTCAGAGCCTTGAAGACCAGCAGAAGGCGAAGCAAGCATTGCAATACTTCGTGATGTTGACCAAAGAAAAAAAACAAGCAGGTGTGGTGCTCATCACTTCAGAGCTGGGGTATCCTTACCGGCTTCAAGACTGCGGCATGAACTTGAAAGACATAACCAACATCATCATCGTAAACGAAGTGCCCGAGGAGGACATGGTGCGGCTCATGAATCACACATGGGGCATGAGTCAAGACCTTGCGAAGGAGTTCTTCAGCTACTTCGGTGGAAACATCTTCGTTTGCTGCGCAGCGGTCGAGCAGTTGGCAAGCAAAGGGAGTGGTTTTGATCCATTTTGCATCGTAGACTGCCCGGGCTTGCCAGCTTGCGCTGCTGACGCTGACGCAAAGAAGCATTTGCAGAAGATGCTGGACCGGGGGTGGTCTCCGGTTTACGATCTTGACCTGGATGTTGCTGCGAAGCTCATCGCAGAAAAGAACGTAGGCGGCATCGTTCCGAAGAGGGCAAAGTGTTGCGACCTCCCTGACAACGTTTGGGATGGAGACCATGAGTACGCCCTTGTACCATCGGACACGCTGATGAGATGGAAGATTGGGAAGGAGCTGGCACGGAGGGAGAGCATGGGGAGCACTGGCAGCTCAGTTGACAAATGTTGGAGGACAAGTCTGGACTTGGCTTAGAACACGATTTAGTCCAAAATTAGTATTAACTTTGTTTGACATACAAGTTTCTGTGGTTTTTTGTTTCTGAGAATGAGATTGCACATCACTTGCGAGGCAGTGCCGCCCCAGTGCAACCGACAGTCATTTGGGCCTGTCAACTTCGCAAGGACTACGACCTCGATGAAGCCTTCATGTTCATATTCAAGTGCTTCTGTCAAAGTGTGTTGGGTTTCCATTATGGTTTGTGCATTGCAAGGACGGGACGGACTTGTACCATGCCCGTGCTCCTTTGTCATGTCCTTTTGACTGTTACTACTCAACATCTCACCTCCTGAGAGATACTGCAAGCGTTGAACGATCCGCTTTGTCATCCCTGTATGTTCCTTTCTTTTGTTCCTTGGTACGGCTCCTGTGCTAAAACCGATGTGGAGTAGTCATGTGAATGAAGGTAGAGTTGTGCTTCATCATGTCTCCTACTCAAGCGTCAAAGGCTTTGTAATTTGCAAAACTCACTGCAACAGTTTTTGCCTTAGTTCCTTTTTCGAAGTTCCTTTCACCGGCGTTAGGTTAAAATACAAGGCCCACCAGCGTCGGCGGGGGCGGAGCATGACACGTCCGATCGCGGGCAGGGGAGGGGCTTCGGGAGGTGATTGGGGTCTGGGAGTTTCGGCTGGTCCTTGCTGAGAGTGTTTCTGCAAGTTTGCCGGCAGTTCATGTCTGCCGCAGTTTTGACCCACTCGACTCGCAAGGGACGGTCACGGAAAAGCTGAGGCCCAAGGAGGATTCCGATGCAGACAAATCCTGTCCATGTTGAAAGCAGTGCATTCTCGAAAGCAGCACTGCGGAGTTTATTTTTTTCGGAACGTTCCTTGGCTCCACTCACTCGATTGCCTCAGTGCGTNATTCCGATGCAGACAAATCCTGTCCATGTTGAAAGCAGTGCATTCTCGAAAGCAGCACTGCGGAGTTTATTTTTTTCGGAACGTTCCTTGGCTCCACTCACTCGATTGCCTCAGTGCGTTCTCTGCGTTTGTGAGTGGTTCTCCACGCTTTTTGGTGGGTGACGTCAAGTGGATGATTTGCAGGGTTTGTTGCACTTCCTGTGTCCAGCATGTCTTAGCTTCGCCGGGCATAGGTTGAATGGATGCAATTGGCATGAACTGGATTGTAGCGCGTTTGCTCTGCGACCTGCCCAGATGCTAACTCCAGCGGCCGTTACGTAAAGTTCAGTTTCCCGCCATTGCAAATGCGGCGATCTCAGCTGCGCCACTTTCTGAAGGGTTCTGCAGCTGACTTCGCGAGTTTTCTGCATGCGTCGCGGGGATGTCAGGTTGCTGACCTGAAGGACGCCAGGTGCTCAGAAGCGGGTTGCATTGATTCTTTTGTCCGCCGTTGTTTGTTGTGGTGCACTGATAGCTTGAGGCAATCAAGGAGAAGAAGCCAAAGACTGTGACGTGCGATGCGGAGAGCTGGACATATACAGCCAGAAGGAGAGCTTTTCAGGTCAAACTCTCCCACCTAGGCCTCCAAGTGCCGGGTCTCATTTTGACATTGCAGGATGGGCGCTGGGTGAAGGAAGACGAAGACAATGAAGTCAATCGCGGCACATCCAAGCCCAGCACTTGGTTTCGATGACTTTTCTTTTCGGCTCAGGGGTTTTGCCGCCGCCCCGCTCGCAGGGCGCATTGCTATGGGTTCGTGCTGCCACCAGCGGACGATGCTTAAGTTGCGNCTGGAGTTTGAGCGCTGTGAACTTGCATCCTCCTCGTCGTGTGAGCTTCTCGGCTGAGGTAGCAGCAGCATTCACCGACGCTTTTTTTTGCGCTGCGGCTTTGCTTGACTTCCAGGATTAGCAGTCAGCAGTTCAACGCTCACATTTCTTGAGCAGGCTACGCCGTTCAAGTTTTCAAGTCAAGCGGTGCATGCAACGGGNGCGGCTTTGCTTGACTTCCAGGATTAGCAGTCAGCAGTTCAACGCTCACATTTCTTGAGCAGGCTACGCCGTTCAAGTTTTCAAGTCAAGCGGTGCATGCAACGGGTACAGGACCAGCAACAGATGCCAGCTGATCAGAAGCAGTTTCACCAAGGGCTCTTAGTCGTGCTTGAGTGCACGGGAGCAGCACACGAGTCCGCAGTCAAGCTGAGCCCGGAAGATCCCCCCCTCCTTGCGTGGTTACTTGGGTGGTTATTTAGCTATAGAGTCAGACCGCAACATCAGATTTAGATACCTAGGGGACCTCCCCGCGAAATTAGGGTAGGTTCGATTCGGTGCATACAGGTGTTTAAAAGTCCTTTTCTATTTTTAAAGTCGGTTTTACAAGCAACATCATTTCAAATAGATACAACCTATCCCCTTAGGAGACGGGCGACCGGAAGGCCGCGGAGTGCAGCAAGTTGTCGTTCTGTGCGCCCAGCATGATTGAGGGCTGAGTGTTGCTTGCCGGACTCTTTGTTTACTGGCCCCGGCGGCGGGTGGGGCGGATCGGCCCCCGATGCCGAGGACGAGGCCGCTGGAGTCATCGCTGTTGAACCCATGGGTTTTTTTCTCGAAGCAGCTGTTGCACAGGCCCATCCGAGCCGACGCTNCGGCGGGTGGGGCGGATCGGCCCCCGATGCCGAGGACGAGGCCGCTGGAGTCATCGCTGTTGAACCCATGGGTTTTTTTCTCGAAGCAGCTGTTGCACAGGCCCATCCGAGCCGACGCTAGGTCCCGAACCCCGGAAGCCCGAACCCCTAGAACCCTAATCCCTACTAGGCTGCGCTGCGTCGTCCCTGCGTGTGTGTGTGTGTGTAGGGTTTGCCGGCTAGGGTTGTCCCCGGTTTAGGTAGGGCCGGTCTAGCCTTTTTTTTGGTTGCCTTCCCGCACCCTAGCCCTAACCCAGTTTTGATGTTCTTNCTGAACCAGAAACCCTGAACCCTGAACCGCGAACCCCTGGCCCCCGACCTCAACAACTTTAAGAAGAGCCACACCACGATTGAACAAGAAAGGCAAGGCGCCCAAACCCTAAACCCTACCCTAAGCCTACTAGGATACGAGAAGAGCCACCAGGATTGAGCCAAAAAAGGAAAGGCCCGAACCCTAAACCCTACCCTTTGCCGACCAGGTCCCTAAACAGTTGGGAGTTTAAGGTTGAGGGCTTNCCTACTAGGATACGAGAAGAGCCACCAGGATTGAGCCAAAAAAGGAAAGGCCCGAACCCTAAACCCTACCCTTTGCCGACCAGGTCCCTAAACAGTTGGGAGTTTAAGGTTGAGGGCTTAGTTTAGGGTTTCGGTTAGGGTTTCGGGTTTGGGGTTTAGGTGTTTCCAAGTCTTACCCTTCAGGTGGTACCCCTAAAGCTTCCCTCAATGGACTCCCAAGAGGTTTAGGGCTCCTTCAGGGGAGTTTGGGTTTTCCTTTGAGGGCTTGCAGGGTTCCTTTAATCGGTAGGGTCCTTAGGGTTTTAGGGTTCCCCTAATCGGGCAGCGCATCTAGCAATGCGTTAGCAAATGGCACCACGCGGGCCAGCATCGTGAGCATCAGCTGGGGGGTCTGTGGCAGGTTTTGGGGCACCCGTGGACGACACCATTTTACCAATTTTGGAGTGGGTTGCGGCAGCCGCCAAAGAGCGCGCGTCATCAGCATCAGCGGGGTTCGGCGGAGAGCTGGAAAGGAACGCGCGGGTGATCGGAGGGTGTTCAACTGCAAGGGTTCGGGTCCGGCATGCCGGGCATAGAAGCTCCACTGAACCTCTCCGGCACCCCCGGCATATCCGGCATATCCGGCTTGCCGGGTGTGTCCGTGCGTCCATACCGCCCGGCACATGGCATGCCCGGCATATCCGGCAAACCGGCATGCCCGGCATGCCGGGCATAGAAGCTCCACTGAACCTCTCCGGCATATCCGGCATACCGAGCATAGAAGCTCCACTGAACCTCTCCGGCACCCCCGGCCTTTCCGGCAGAACCGGCATGCCGGGCATAGAAGCTCCACTGAACCTCTCCGGCACCCCGGCATA
>BGNK01006887.1:758-19185 GCA_003297005.1 Symbiodinium sp. clade A Y106 | reverse complement strand
TGGGCTTGCTGGCGGGCACGGCCGCGGTTGGCCTCCTGGCCGTCTTCTTCTACGGCTCCTACTCTGGTGCGGGCAGCGGCCTGTGATCGCCTCTGCGAGTGGGCCGACCGTTTTTGTGCGAAGGGCTAGAATGATGGCTCCAAAGTACCACGAGCAGTGCGCGAGCACAAAACAAGAGTGGAGTCAATCTTGTTCCAAGAAGACATGCTTGCATCCGAAGAACAAGTTTTTGACAGACCCAAGAACGGGTCCACCATCTGCAGCGTTGCTTGGTTCCGCAGGTTACATCAATGCCTGGCTAAGGCATGTAAGTACTCCTGGAAGAGATAAGAGGGCTCCACAGCTGCCCGCAGCTAGTGATCGCAAGCCTACAGTTCACGAGTGCGCCGCATGCTGGAGTTTTCGCTGAACTTGAGTTGGCTCCATGCTGCTGGCATGGCTTCTAGTGCTGCTCGGTCTCATGTCGCTGCGGGTGCAGTTGGAGATCTTAGCCACGAATGAACAGGCCAAACCCCTGCTTCGGCACTGGATGGAATGTTCAATGTATCAATGAAGCATTTTGTTACAGTGGGGATGCAGGCAAGTCTAAGCTTCGTCCCGCGGCTACAGCGGCCCCGACGTGTCTTGGAATTGGAAGCAAGGCGTCGCGTGGTTCCCGCTGCCTGCCTGAGACTGACTTGTGATAGGGACTGCCGAGTTACCTTGCTGCGAGTGGAGGCACCCGGCAAATCTTGGATGCAGAGAATTCCTTAGAGGCCGGCTTGTCATCTGTCGCGCTTCACCCACAGTTGGGATGAAGCTGCGATTCGCGCAGGCTCGACTGGTCGTCATATCTTGCTAGCCTCATACCTACATAAACACTTCTTGGAAGTCGGAGAGACGGAGAAGCTCTTGAGGGTGCCTTGCTTCGTTGGTGGCGTGGCTCCGTCGGAGCCCAGTGCTTGGCTTAGAGGAAACAATGTGACACCTAGCAGAGCATCTGAAAGCCAGGCCTTTGCCGAATGTGACCCGCAGCCCGCAGAGTAAGAGCCAACATCCAGGATATTGTCGGACGTCGATGACACGATCAAGTGCTCTGGAGGGCCGCGTGGTGGCGGCATTGACGAGTGTGGCTATCGGACGTTTGGCGATGTATGACCATCAGTAAGACAAATGACAAGCACATGTGGTGAAACCGTATAATGGATTCACAATTTTTTGTAGAGCTGGTTTTGCCAGAACTTCGAGAGCGCGCGAGGGAGAGCGAGAGAGAGAGAGAGAGATTCACAGAACGACCGGCTGAGTTTGATGCAACGATCGGGGGGGCCATCCTTGTTATGATGTACGCGGTCATGATCTTGCTCGTGTTTCCAGTTTCCGTACCCCCCTTGACGAAGCCTTGTCTTGAAACAGATTGTTGAACCCGGACTCACAAAGGTATTTGCAAATCTATTGGTTGCTCGTAGTCTAGGCTGATCCGGGGGAAAACATCTGCCTTTTCACGGTCCTCCACAAGCCCCTATGAACAACGGGGGGGGCCTTGTGGCCGAGGGGCTTCGTAACCCCCTCATGCCCCGGGGAAGAAGAGATTCACTTAGATGCGCGCCTTGAGGGGGTAGGCCTTCGGGCCAGGGGTCCCCAGCGTTACCATACCCCTAAGCAAGCCATCAAGCAAGAGATTCACTTACTCCAGTCTTTCCTGCATGTCGAGGAAGGAGATCTATCCGGGGGCTGTGCAGTTCATGCTCGAGATTGCATGTGGCCGCGCAGCGGGCACCTTCAGCAAAGACAGGACCCCAATCCACGGCATGGCTACTTCAATCCCTGTGCTTTCTGAATCAATCAACGCTGCAGGCCTCCTCCCAGCGTTCGGCTTCTGTCGGCACGGCCAGAAAAGCAGCATGATGCAAATTCTCGTCAGCGCATTCGCGGGCATTCGGGCCGCACCGAGGCTCGGCTTCTTGCGCATGAAGCCCACCAGTAAGGTGCGCAGAATGTGTGCTGCAGATGATTCCTCGTATTTGTGAATTGAAGCATCTTGCGAAGCGTGAACCAGTGAACCCTCTGCCTTTCCCTCTGTTTGCTTTGTCTTCTGGCCTGGAGTCCTGCAGGTTGCAAGAGAGTTCCAACGCGTCGCGGAGGCCAACGAGCTGCCAAGCTGGGGCATTGACTTCCAAGGTGCTCTGAGATCTCTGGGCTCCTGCTCCTCCCAAAATCCCCAGTCTCTCTCTCTCTCTGTCTCTCTCTCTGTCACTCCTACCGCGTGGCGAATGCCGTACGAAAGGCTTGAGGCAGAAGTCATTTGGCCCTCGACGCCAGGCTCCAAGTATGGCCGCCTCCGGGACGTGTTCCCGGCACTGCTGGGGGACTTCCGGCCTTTCGGGCGAACGAAACTACGCAACTGGGAGGCTGTGAATACCTCCCAGCAGTGCAGCTGTACCAGCAAGATGATCAAGGGAGCTGCCGAAACTGCTGCCGAATGTTGCCAGGAAGTCTTGGGCACGGACGTCGGCCAGCAAAAGGCTCGCCTGATGTCTTGGTACTCGCATGCCCGTGCGGGCATGAACAAATGGTGACGGGACCACCTTTCGAGGCGGTCTTCTTGGGTGACAACGGGCAAGGTGATGTCCAGGTCCTATCTAGTTCGGTGTATTTGGCAGCGCCGGTTTTGCGTGAAAGTGCAGGCTGCCCACGACATGGCCATGTTTGGCCCACCCTTTGTGGCAGCCTTCATCCATCAAGTCGCGGACAACAAGGCTTTGGGCCCATGCCGGGTTTGAGAAGGGCCCGAAAGGTAAGTGGTTGGGGTGGCTTTTCTGGGGAACCAGAGGCAGTGGACCATCCGCGCATTCGCTATTTCCATGGCTACCTGGAAGCTTCCAAGATAGCCCTTCAAATGCGGCTCATTTCTCCATCTGGGCACCGCCGAGTCGGCGGGGACTCTTGGCGCACACTGGTTACATGGTTAGGTAGAAGTCTCAAGGGGGCCCTGCAGCTGTGCCCTCCCGAGGACGTGAAGGCTTCCAACCTGGCAAGCCTGTGCAGGCTGCATGCGGCCGATCCGCAAAGATATTCGCATTACCCCTGCATCTCAGTGACTGGTGATCTTCTGTGGCCTGATGGTTCTCCAGTTCCTGAGAGCCTTGGGCTCCGCGCGGATGATCAAACAACACGTCTTCGGAAGTGTGGCTCATCCAAAGCGATGATGCTGATAAATCAAGGTAACCGCTGTGCAAAGTTACTCGCCGAATTGGAGGAATTCAGGCGTTGGGAGCAGGATTTCGACAAGGGATCGCTGCAGCTTCTGCAACCGCTGTATCGACTGCTCGACCGGAAAATGGTGGTCAATACACAAGCTGTTGCGATTCTTCACGACAGTATCAGTCGCTCCATGCCTTCCCTTTCCCAGGTGCGAATGCAGATCGACTCCATGGTCGCTGCACTCAAGGAAGAGCAGGCAGCCGAAGTCAAGAAGAAGGATTATTGCATTGAAGAGCTGCAGAAAAACAGGCCGCTCGCATCCGCCCGCAATCCTTGTGGCTGTTTGTAGAGGCTGTCCGTGATGAAGTTGTGGAAGGCTTGCTTTCGACGATAAGAAACGAGAAGGCGACGAATTCTCAGCCGCAGCAGAGGTGGGCATCCACCACTCAGTCCATGATGGCAATGTGGCCCGGTTCCTGCGAATCGGAAAAGCAGGACTTAAAACAGAAAGTCAAGGCCCTGGACATGCAGACTGCAGACGTCCAGGCCAGAATATCCGGTAGTAACTTCGCAGCATTGTGGAGATGCTGCCGGCCAAATGATTGTTTGAGGCGCAAGTGGGCGAGCTTAAGAAGCAGCAGTCGCCCGCCAGCAAGATAAAGCCAGCAACTAGAGCTGCAAAGGTCTGAGAGCTACTCGCAGCAACTTCGTCACAAAGCCTCGCCCCCTGTTGGCAGTTGCCGGCTCAAGCCGGCATGGGGTGGATAAACCACCCGCCTGCAGTGAGGAAGCTGGCCGCACAAAACAGGGAGAAGGAAAATGCCGAATTCCAGAAAGTTGTGGAGCAGCAGCGCCAAACACAGGTCCGTTTTGTGAACGAAGGGTCGAGTCTGAGGGAGGGCGGCTTGGTTGTGTGTGTTTTTCTGCTTCATGGCATGTGGATTTGGGATTTGGGGTAGTGCGACGAAGCGGCATTCCTTCATATTTGCTCGGGTTACTAGTAGTCGTGCCTTTGGCAGGTCCTTCTGAAAAAGGCGCTCGGTGTTCTGGCTGCTTTCTACAACAAGAAGGACGATGGTTCCTTCCTCCAAGAGGCTGGCTGGAGCCGCCAGCTTCGGCGTTTTGCGACTCTCAATGCTTTGGGGCACTCCAATCCCAAGGAGCCGGAGACTTTTGGCGGCTACAAGAAGAACTCGGCCAACAACGGCGCAACGTGGCCAAAAATTCGGATCACGTGGGCTTCGTAGGTTGCTCCGTTGCACCTGCTCGGGAAGCGTGACCTCAGGTTATGATGATGCTACAGCACCTGATTGCCGATGCAAAGGAGACATGGTCGGGTTCTTGAAAGCTCCTGGCCCACGTTTTGTGCCGGTTCGGAATTGGTTGGGGTCGTTCGTCCGAACATCCCTGATATGCAAGATAGGAGATGGAAGCGGAATCTACTGCAGCCGAGCGAGAAGCTCAGCAAGACTACGAAGACTTCGGCAAGGAGATCGGTTCTATGTTTGTTTCGTTGGGCTGCAGAGGAAGGTGCCGATTGTCCTGAGAGAGACTGCAGCAATGTTGACACATCGACATGTGGCCAACAGAGCGGGCCATGACATTCCGCAACGCATGGCTGGCCAGACTTCCTGAGAGCGCATTGCCGCGAAGTGGTTTCAGCAGGCCCCAGCTCCACCAGTGTCAAGCCTAAGCACATGTTGTGCTTGCTTGAGATGTAGCACAACGTGCTCTCGTGCCGGGCTTTAATGATTTTTGCCGTGGCACTACGCTCAGGCGTTCCATCTTTGACTCCAGTTGGGTGCTGAATAGTTCCTGTCCGAGAACTTGTTCTTTAAAGCGGAGGCATCGTTGGAGTCACGCCAAACTCATATTCTTCGCTTGTTTACTTTGGACCGCTGCCGAAGGGGGGTGCTTCCGCTTGCATGTGAGAGTGGCAGTGTCAGAGCAAGGCGCCGCACTTGTGCATGAGCATGCTTTGCTGCCCGATTCTGGCATGGCCAGGTGTTAATGCATTGAGTCCATCTGCGGCTGGGGCGTTAGCTCTCTTCCCTGCAGGAGACCATCGCGGCCCTGGCCACGAAAGATAAAGAGCTTCAAGACCAGGCCTGCAACTGCAAGGGTGAACTGCAGCGCACGGAGGGCTGCGAGCGGGACGCAGCCAGGCGGAGCAGAAAGCAAAGCTAAGCGAGAGGATGGTGCAAGCCCGACAGTCCGAAGAAGGCAACGGGGAGGCAGGGAGGAGAGCATGGAGGGCTGGTGACAACCTTGCAGGTGCAGAGGCTGAGGTTCAGAACCTAGCCGGTCTGAAAGCAGACCTGCACGAGACCTGTGACTTCTTAGTCGAAAACTTCGATGCGCGTCAGAAAGCCCGTGCCGACGAGGCCTGGAAGCAGTCACCAGTTGTCAAAGGCCCCGCTAGCTTTCGGCCAGGTCGAAGCCCTCTTGGAAGCGAAGTCCAACCTTTCCGGTGCCAAGTGACAAGCTTTCGCCGAGTTGTCCATTAGATTCATTAGATGCTGGGCTTGAGCTGCAAAGGCGCGTCTGCTTTTGGGACCTGCGCCAGCGCCATGCCAGTGAAAAGAAGGGCGCATACGTACGGTGCCGGATAGATGCCTAGATTGGCCTAGATGAGGTTCATGTTCAGAGAATATCGGGGGTGAGCAATGTTTCTTAGCACCACTCTGCGGAGCCTACCGTGGTATTGTAGGACCCCAAACGGACTCTTTTAGAAGGATCATGCGAAAAAAGGCGCCCGAGAAACAACCACACGCAGGGACGCGCAGATCTGTTGTTTGGCACGCATTTTTATATCACATAACATAGTCGCGAAGGCTAGCATAGTGAGGCTTTCGTCTATATCGATCAAAACAGGCCCCCCTCGCCTCCTGTTTCGTTGCATGTGAGGATGGCTCGAGCCCGCCTCGCCAGCTTCGCCTCGTCAGCTCTGTTTGCCTGCTGTTGCTGATGTGGTTGGATGTGATGATGCTTGGAGCCCGCCTCGCCAGCTCTGTGTCGCTTGCCTGGCCCCGCCCCTCAAGAATTAACTTAAATCTGATGATTTCGCGTTGTAGACGGTATGTAGATATGCATGATGCATATGCGCATGCCCCTGCCTCTCTCTCTCTCTCCGTAGGTATCTCGGGCCGTGACTTGACAACATTTGTGTCGTTGTGACTACCATTGAATCAGCGGTGGCATCCGCAGCTTTCCGGACCTCACGGACATGCAGTGTCAGACTTGTAGCAGCTGCAAATGAATGAGAACCGTTCGAACCTGTGATGCTTGGTGAGGTTGTCCCTGTTGAAATCGGCCTATACCTGTACCCCCAATATTCGAAGTTCGCAACACTGAAATCCTGTCCTGAACCTTGAGCCTTTGATGGTAGTGGTATTGCAGAAGCTACCACAATGCCGTCTTAGGTGAGATGATTGCTTGCAGAGGACCCGTATGTGTACATGTAAGGGAAGTCCAGAGAAGAACGTCTCCCAGGGCGTACAAAATCAGTGCCCAAGGGATCCAAGGAAGATGCAACATCTGAGTTGATGAGGCACGGAGTTCCCAACACTTCGCAATCGAGCCGCAGCATTGGGGCGTTTTCGACATGATGCAAGACATGAGTGCAACGGCTCCAGGCTCGAGTTTGATTGCTCTACTAAGAAACTACAACCCCGTAGTATTTGCGCCTTCTCGGGGGTCGGAAGGTTGGTGACCGGCACCACTTAGCATCAGTAGGTGTTCTGCGTGCTGCTTGTCGCAGCAGCTGCATTACACAATGGGAGCCACGATCATGCACGAATTCGCGCCCAACCCCATGCCCAGCCAAACCTTCACCCAACTTGTTTACATCCCCATCGCCATCAGCTCTGTAGTCGCTTGCTCTCTGATGTGTCACGCTCACTCGGACTCCATCCAGTGAGCCTAACACCTGACTCATGCACCTGTAGCTCCATGGCTGGAAGCATGGCGGACGACCTACAATCCAAGCATGAGCTTGCATCTGCTTGGGGCGGAGACAATCGTCAGGCTTCTGGCCAGGACCCCTATGCAGGCGTTGCACCGGCCAGGTCTGCGCATGACCCGTACGGGCGGCGGTATGATGAATACTACAGGGACCCTTACGGGCCCTACGCTTCCTATCCTGCGTACGATGCGCGTTACGACCCCTACGGAAGGCACGGCTATCACGTGCCAGCATATCATGGATATTATCCGCCGCCTGGCTACAGCTATCCACCACCTGCATATGGTGCTCCACCTGCATATCATCCACCAGGCACATGAGTCTTGAACGGTTACTATGAGATTTAGTACAAGGATGCACCCAACTGTTGAATTAAGATTCCCTGCGGTGCGACTTGATCATCTGGGCAGGTGGGAAAGAACTAGAATGGCGAGCTTTCCAGAAAACCGCTTCGGTGAGGATAGTTTCAGCTTGTGTCGTGTTGGGGCGTGGTGGTGAAGTCAGCTCATGTACGATTCGATGCACTGGATCGGAGCACCAGTTGTCATGAGACTGTCGGTACCTGCGCCGTGTTTAACCATGCTACACAATCAGTTGCCATCACGCTACACCTGGAGTGCAATTCAAGGACATTCGAGCACATCGTCTGACAGTAACTTCCTCCACCCAAATGTCAGATTCACGATTCACTTGCAGTGTTCGAGACGCTTGGCCCTGAAACGGCTGTGCGCTGCAGCCAGGCGGCTATCCACCGCCAGGCTACCCGCAGTATCCTCCGCCGGCCCACCCGCCGGCGGGCTATCCGCACCCTGCGCCATCCGAAAGGCACGGGCCAGTCGCATCAACAGTTGGCAAAATCGGTGTTGCCTCTTTGAGAAGTGGTGGCAGGGAGCCTTCGCGCAGGACACGCTGACCATAGCTGCAGAGGGTCGAGTTCTGCCATGGTTTGCAAAGCTAGGCACGGTGTCGAAATTTCAACTTCAGATCCGTCTGGGATTCTCGAGAACAGAGGGCTTTGATTGTTCGAAGGTGCCTCAGGTTCCAAACCTTAGAGTGTGCCTCTGCATTGCTGGGCAGTCTGAGTCAGGCATGCCGTGCCTTTCATGGTGCTTCCGAAAGGAGCCGTTCACCAAGAAGGGGAAAGGGCTCCAAGAAGAACAAGGTCGGGATAGGAGGTGTCATGTCTTCTCACAACCTGTTGTACACATGGACATAGTATGAGCTGTTCTGCTACTGACTTTCGCTTTCCGGCGAGTCTGACAGGACCAGGTCCGGGGAAAGAAGCAGCGGGACGAATCTCCTGATGACGGCGCCGTCATCAATGGGGCAGATATCAATCTCACCTTGTCAGAGGAGCGTCCGTGGGCTTGTCTTTGTGTGCGGTTTGTTTTGTTTGTGTCCACTTACCTCTCCCGGTTGAAACTACGGGCTGGGGCATAGAAAGAAGGCAGCTATCCGGCATAGGTCGCGATACGGTGCAGCGGCAAGCAGAGATACAACCTGGAGTGTGAACTTCCGACTTCTGTGCTCCAGGTGTTCCCGCGGCTTACAAAAGCTGCGAAGGACCGAGGGCAACGTCCAAGTTCTGTGTTGCGGCTGCAGCTCCATGCGGCCTGCAGGAACAGGAGGGCAGTCGCTTCCTTCAATGGAAGCTCGCCGGAAACTGCAGTGCAGAAGAAAAGGCCAAGATTTACAATCTGGCCATGGCGGACACGGCCGGACCACGGTTTTAGTCAGATTCGCATGGATCGAGGGTGAACATGCGGGGTGCGAAGAGGTGAAATTGGCGAGCGACGCCTTCGGCAACTTTGTGGTGCAGAAGCTCCTCGAGCACGGCACCGCCGAGCAGCTCGAGGCCAGATGTGGCCGGGCCTCGGGCCAACCCGCCGGGGCCAACCCGGGCCAACCCGGCCCTGACCTGACCAGGTCATGCTCTCGAAGGTCAAGGGCCATGCGGCTTGGTGGCAGCCATGGCTTTCGCTCCTTCGACGTCGTGCAGCCTAGCTTCCGAGCTCTAGTGTCCAGAGCCGACTCTAAGATTTAGCTGCTTTTTCATCCCGTCGATCTCTTCCAGTGTTGCGGAGAAGCATGAGTTGGTCAGGTCCTGGAACTTTCTGAGCACAAGTTCGGCTGCCGGGTGATACAGAAGATGCTGGAGGTTTTGCCTGCGCAGAAGAAGTCTGCGATTGCTGCCGAGCTTGCGGACACAATTGTCCAGTGCATCTACGATATGCATGGCCGCGGGCCCGGAGAGCTTAGAGAATGTTCTGTTGATCAGCTAACTCTAGTCACGACCTCTATGTCTGTGGCGGTGGAGGGATTTTGTTGTTGCGGAATTCAGAGAAGCTGGGCTCCAGAAAGGCAGCCAGCTTGCTGCTCCTACATGTCCGAGCCAATCAAATCAGGGCCGGTCTTCAAGAAAGCAAACATCTGAGAAAGCGCAGATGAACACTTACGCGACAGTGTTTAGCTGAAGCTTTGCGGTCTGGCAAGGCGCGGTGCTGTTTCACATTTACTGCTGCATACCAGGTACAGCAGTAGTTCCTCAGACCTCGACTTCGGAAGGACATTTTTGTCACAGTCTTTCCATTTGGGCATGGCTTGGGGCAGGGCAGAAATGCGTGCGGCCGAGAGGATGTGCCCGCCAAGGCAACCATGTGGTCCAGAAGATTGTCGAAAACCTGAGCACAGACGACATAGAGTTCGTCATCTCTGCCATAGCTGGAAAGGCAGCAGAAATGGCGGCACACATGTGCCCAAGCGTGTTTCGAAGAAGCTGAACTATCAAGCTACTCTCTTTTCAGGTATGGGTGGTGCCTGCGAGGTATGGCTGCCGCATCATTCAGAGGCTCCTGGAGAACTGCGATGCAGAGCAGCTGGCCTCTGTCCTGGACCCGATCGTCGCCTCGGCTGGAAAGCTGTCCAAGGAAAGCTCTTCGCCGGGTCATGTCTATCATGATACCAGGGTCCTCATGCCAGCACGTGGCCTAGACCCTGCAGGACAGCCATGCGAACTATGTGACTCGGAAGCGTGAAGTGTGCTTGTAGGATCCTGCTCATCATCTCTGGATCAGGTTATCCAATGCATCCTTGAAAGAGGACGCGAAAAGGACAAGCGGCAGATTGTTCAGGCGTGGTTCTGTCGGTGGTTTCAAGGATGCAGCTCCGACTTGGTCAGGCAATAACCAAGAGCCTGCTGGAATTTTCCAAAAACAAGGTGCAACACGATTCGGTTTGCGGCAAGCATTCGGATCAGATGTGCTCGACATGTACCGTCATGCGGAGGTGTCGAGCAATGTGGTTGAGAAGTGCTTCGAAATCACCGCAATCGGCGTCCACGCCGACGAGCTTTCGGAAGAGAGGCACCGGGTGGGGTGCCAGTTGAAGTCTAGGTCTAGGCGTGAAAGCACGAGTCGGCTGAAAAACCGAGGTCTGCGCTGATGCACACAATGCTCGGCTCTCCCTCCGACCCGACTGTGCCCATTGCGAAGCTCATGAAGGTGGGTCCAACATGCTGGTCATGCCCGGTTGCTAGGTGCTTGGCCGCTTGGCTTGCTAGCACAGCAGGACCGGTTCGGCAATTATACGGTCCAGCGGATCATTGAGTACAGCCGCGGTGCTGACTGGGAGAACCTCTGCCAGCGCCTCGAGGCGCGTGGGCCAAGGGAAGTGGGAAGTTGCACCCAAGTCGGCAAATGACAAATCGCGAGGCCTCGGTGCACGACCTCAAGAAGTCCCCAACAGGGCAGTACATCATTACAGCCCTGGAGAAGAAGAAGGCTGCAATGGCAACTGCTTAAAAAGAAGTGCGAAAGTACGAGGTGCCTGGGGGAGTTTCACATGGTGTCCGGTCTCCCCTTGAGAAGCGGGTATGAACGGGTCCAGGTCGAGGAAGGTGGGAGCTACAACTAGGTTCCCGCCACCACATGCAGGATCCCGATTTACAGTCAACTTAGGCTCAACCCAGAGAGTGCCACCCCCGTCAGACCTCCAACTAGGAGCATAAACCATAAAACCATAGGAATCTTCATAAGAACGAGTTTTTCCTGTCCTGAACCCGAGACCTTGATCTCCTTGCTGTCACAGGGTGAGCTTTGCAGGTCGATCCTCAGAACCACCAGCCGGGAACAGTTTACCTCTGTTTGATCGTCAGCTACAAGGGTGACGGACGAAACGTTTAGAGAATTAAGCGAATCGGTAGAACTCACTAACATGACTGTGATGCTGAGGCATCTCTCACGATCATGTACATGCTGTTGGGAGTCTTGGTTGATGCTGCGAGCTGAGTCTGCGGGTTTTGGTCTGTCAAACGCTGCCTTCTCCGTGTGCTGCAGGTGATGAGCGCTGTGTCTGCATCAGAGAAGGTGCCGGTCAGTCCGCATTGTCGTGTTGCAGAGCAATCGGCATGTTGCTGATCGCTCTCCAGCGCAGGAGAGGCTTGCCACAGCTTTCATTGTGGGAGAGCTTAGGCAGGGTCGAACGGATGGCTTGCGTGCAAGCTTGCACGCTGAATTCATCAGTTCCAAAGCAGTAGGAGCAAGTTCAAACACTCGTCTCGATGTGAGTGCAGCTCTTGCAGGGAAGAGCTGGCCAAATCCAACCGACATCAGGACTCCACTACGAATGGATTGCCCGTGGCAAGGATTATCTGTCATGCTGCTGCAGGACGTTTGCTTCACACGGGAGGAGTTCGCGCAATTCATGATGGAACCAGGCACAGCACAGACAAACAGTTATGAATTATGACATGCGAATCGCAACATGATCGTCCATCAGGTGGTGAGGCTGTCGGACAGCGACCGTCGTTTAGTTTTATGTGCATATATGCACATGTTATTTGCGCTGGCCAATGCCTTTGTGCTTTTTGTCTTCACTGCTGTTGCTGTCGCTGCTGTTGCTTTCGCTGCTGTTGTTTCTTTTGTCGCTCTTGCCGGTGCCGCTGCTGCTGCTGCTGCTGCCGTGGTGGTGGTGGTGCTCGCCGTCGTCACAAACCATGACGCAACGGAAGTTCAAAGCAGACTTCATAGCAGCAACATGATAAGGCCACGTCAGGAGGATCGAAAGTGGTGTTGCGCTGCAGGCGTTCGGCGAGTTGCCGAAGACTCCGGCGTTGATGTCGTGACCATGGCGGACATGTTGGTTGCCGGGTTGCAGCCAGAAGCCTCGGCACCAGGATTGCCCGTTGCAGCCAAGTCCGCCGACCCTCCACCTTGCTGCCCTGCGCTTTAATCCGAACTCATCCAAGGATGTGGTTTACGAGGATTTCTCGAAAGGTGCGCGCATGCGGCTTTTGGAGCTTTTGTGTCTACGGTGCTAAGCATCGTGACCTTCGCTTTACGATTTCCCAGCCTCGTTGAGACAGCAAAGGGTCCGATGCCCTTCACTTGCCGTGGTCGTAGCGAAGGAGCGAATTATGTCAACGTAGTGGCAGTCATGCATTGGACCACTATTGGACCGGTCTGTGATGAGCTCGAACTCCGGACAACCTATCGTAGACAAAACAAGAAGACAGGTAGATAGATAGGTAGACAGATAAGATAGACGGATAGACGGATAGACGGACAGATGGATAGATAGATACATACGTACATACATACATACATGCATACATACTTACATACAGCAGGACAAAGCGCTGTACGCCGGTTGCCTTGCACCTTTGCAGTGGAGGGATGATGTCCTTAGCTAGTCGACACGATTTGCCATCCCTCCGGCAGTGATTGAACGTTGCCACGACGTGGCGATGCAGGTGATAATGGCATCACATTTCCAGAAATCGTGTCTTGGCTTGTGCTCATGGACCATCTTGGTCATGGCCTATGAATGCGTAGTTTGTCAAGGGAAGTTCAGTCTTCTTCTTCTCGAAAGCTTGTGAATCGAAACAGCCGACGAGGTCATGACCGATGCAGTAAAGCATAGAGCGGCAGCACTTCTTCAGCTTGTGCGTGAAGGTCGAGCTCATGCTCAGCATGCGTGGAACAAACCCAGCCACCGTCAAAGACTGCAAGGAGCAGTGTCTTGACCGAATGGGGTAATTAGGTGAAGTCAATGTCGAAAGGAGTCAGCATGTCGACCATTTCGAAGAAGATGTGCTTGTCTGGCCGTTTGTCTTGCTGCCATAGAACGTAGGCGTAGGCAACGAAGACCCGACTGCCGTCGTACAAGTATCATCGGAGTCCAGAGCACTGACTCGAAACTTCAGTGCTTGCCCAAGGATTCGTGCGACGAAGAAGATGCTCAAACAGTATGCAGAGGACACCGGACCTGTGAGAAGTTGCTGTGCTTCGTTCCGCTACAAGGCTAAGATGTGAATGACGTGACTCCATGGCCTGTTGAGACAATTTGGTTAGGACTCAAGCCTCACCATGCAGCTAGTCTGCAGACTGGTGCACTGATTTGATCCTTGATGAAGGCACATTGCCGAAGTGTGACGCCAACAGTGAGGCTCAAAGAACTTGCCAGTCTTCGCGGCGACATTCAAATGTTCTTGCATAACGACAAGGCACTGGGACCGGCTTCCGAGGAATCTACAAGTCAGTGCAGGGTGGAGATGTCTGCAGGGTCCCGCTGCAAGGGCGAACCAGCAAGCGAAAGTCAATAGCCAGGCAGTGCGCGATGCAATCAAAAGAGGGAACCCAAAGGAAAACTAGACTCAAGAATGCCTTGCTAGCTGAGCTGGGTACGTGGCACCGTGGCAAGCTCCTATGTGTTGGTTTCTGTGTCTGCTTGTCTGTCTTGCCTCGGGTTGCCTTTGTCTTGACAATTTGTCTTGCCTTACCTCTGCAGGCCGGCAGCTTCATGGGTCGCTCTGGTGGATCCGAATCTGACAGCCTTTCGCAGCTTGCCTCAGACTTGATGTCGTCAAGTACAGAGCAGGCCGCCGGGGAACACGAGTATTTGCCAGCAGAAACTCTGAGGCCTGCTGCCGAAGGTGGGCACAGACATTCACACTCTGTGATGCTTACGAAGTACCTGTATAGACTGGAGATGTCTGCGAATGTAGCTCACGACTGGCCCACAACCATGGCCAGGTGGTGACGACAGCGACGGTTGAGCCCAAAAAGGAAATGGGGAAAGTCTTGAAGAATCCGATTCTGCAGTAGCCGTTTCAGAGTCCGTTTCAAGGCCTCCTCTTTGACAAGTGACCATCAGGGCCGCAGTTTTCAACGGCCCTCATTCTTGTTCTTGCCTACTTGGGCAACAAAGACAAAGACACGCTAGAAGAGCTTATCGGGGTTCGTGTTGACAGGTGTTGACCACTGAATCTCCTGTACAGCGCAAGGGCCAAGATGTGGTGCAAGTGGCAACATGCCACCCCCGGAAAATTTAGGGCCTTGCGGGATTTCAATGTTTCATCGTGTTTCACAATCCTGCGGGACCAGATGATATCTGCGCCCGGAAACCGACAAACGTGAAATAACGTGAAAAGCTTCAAGCAGCAGCTTCCGTCGCCCTGAGGAGTGGACACTTCGGCTTCATCTCCTCACTCCGTAGTTCCATTGCGATTTGTCGGCAGCAATATTGGCTCACTGTCCGACCCTTCAGAAGCTGTCTTGCTGGCGCTTTCCTCAGACAAGATCAGTGGCAGCCGGCAGAGCTTGAGGGCTTTGCACATGTGACAGGCATAGTACATAGTGAGTGCTGCTGTCATCCCAGGTAGCGCGATAGCCGCCTACTGCGAAGCAATGCGGAGGACGGTCACGATCGCTTTGTGTCGGCACGACCTGCGATGACATCCACTGGAACTCATTCAGGAGCGCACTCGTCACAGTCCCCGGCCAACCGTGGCAGCTGTTACAGGTCTCGTTTGGCATACTTCCGGAAATGTGCTCCATAAGACACTGGGTTGCCTAATCTTTCTGCCGAAGCGGCTGGCACAGGCGCGTCCCCTACTAAGAACTTCGGGAATCGTAAATCATTTCACCCGTTTAGCAAGTGGATGAACCACTGCTGGATTACGATGCCTCTGTATACAACACAGCGGAGGGATCAGCCGGCTATGCTTGAGAAAAAAGGTTTATGCTGCGCTGATTGGAGATACCAACATGAGCTACTTTATTTAAGGGCTGCGCCAGGTGCGGGCAGCGCGAGTTCGTGCACCGGGCAGTAGTCCCTCCCATCTTGGCCCTCCAAAACCCCGCATCATGAGCATCAGCTGGAAGCCCTGGGCTAGTCTGGGCGCGCCGAGCCCCGCTGATGATCATGATGCGCGCGCCTGCGGTGCGCATCCACGGTCGCGGGCGGAAGCAGCATCATCGAATTTGCTGGCGCTGCACTGCGCCGTCCAAAAACCTGCCCCAACGCCACACGGAACGCGTGCGCGTTTCGCAGCCATTCACCGGCTAATTTCGAGTTTTCGCGTCCGTGCGGCGACCCCGCATCACGAGCATCAGCGGGACCCCCGCGACGCAACGGAGGAGGGTCGGCGGCGTTGGCGGGCCTCCCTTAAAGGCTTCGCCAAGCTGCCGCGGCCACAGAAGGGGCCCGCTGCGCTGCCCGATTTAACCGGGCAGGCACGGTGGGACAACGTGGGGCCAAGTGGGGCTGAGTGAGGCTTGGATTTCAATTAAATTACTCAAATACTACTAGAAACTACAGCTATAAGCCTAGCCCAAACCAAGCAAGTCTGAGGCCGGGCAGGCACGGTGGGACAAAGTGGGGCTGAGTGGGGCTAAGTGGGGCTGAGTGGCGCGGAGTGGCGCTGGAGAGGGGTTGGGCATGCATTAGAGTTCATTTAAGCGTAACAACACGAGTGAGTGAGCGACCGAGTGTTGTGCAGGACATGTCGACGATTTTGGAGGTGGTGGTTTAAAACAGCAGCTCGGGCACAAAGTGCCCAAAACTTGAAAGGATGAAGGTAGATTTGTTTCGCCTCGCGCTTGGCCTGCATGTTTCCTTCAGCCTCGGAAGCCCTGACGCTCACCACACTCACCGANGCAGCTCGGGCACAAAGTGCCCAAAACTTGAAAGGATGAAGGTAGATTTGTTTCGCCTCGCGCTTGGCCTGCATGTTTCCTTCAGCCTCGGAAGCCCTGACGCTCACCACACTCACCGACCTGGTGCGCTGGTACAATGTGGACCCGGCTGTGTGGAACGCTTTCGTGGGCCAGGAATGCAACGAAGGCTTCTGGGGAGCACTTGACGGTTATGCAGGCCACGCAGGTGGGACAAGTGTACAAACTGGCGAGGAGAAAGTCATGGGTGGCCTCGGGGAAGCCTTGGGAAGACTNTGCAGGCCACGCAGGTGGGACAAGTGTACAAACTGGCGAGGAGAAAGTCATGGGTGGCCTCGGGGAAGCCTTGGGAAGACTGGGTGGAAACACAACTGTGGAGCTCGAGCAGTACGGGATCCCCCTCTTCTCCGAGCACCTTGGCTACCGCACCGACTACAACTTCACCTGGGGAGAGAAAGATAAAGATGAACGGCGTCCTGGACCAAGGAGACGACTCGGAGTTCACCCTCGACGACACGAAGGTGACCATGATGGCCTACGAGAGGTACGTGAACNACGGCGTCCTGGACCAAGGAGACGACTCGGAGTTCACCCTCGACGACACGAAGGTGACCATGATGGCCTACGAGAGGTACGTGAACTTGATGGGCGGTCCGCCCACACCCGAGCAGGAGTCCACGGCGGAGCAACTCTCAGCGATGAGGCGAAGGGTGGAAACTTTACAGCTGTCCCCGTACGCGGACTTCGCGGTGTGGGTGCCTTTCGCAAAGAAGAACCTGAAAGCCCTCAAGCTCAAGACTTGGACGATGCAGCAGGACGGCAGCTTCGTGGCGAAGGACCTGCCGGGACCGCCCGACCACACTCAACAGCTTCTGGGTCTACAAGACGGCTTTGCTGATGCTGGGGGTGATGTCCCCCAACGTGCTCCAGGCCTACGAGGAGTTCATCGAGAAGGTGACGAAGCGCTACGTGGGGGCATGGCACCTGATTGCTTCCGCCGACGACAGGGCGAGGTCGGAGCAGCTTGGGAGGCTGCGCCTCAAGGTGCAGATGGGCATGGCTTCGGGAGCTCAACCACCGGACGGCTGGAGTGCCTCAAAGCCCTGGGGCGCACTGATGACGATGCTGCTGCGGGACGAGCACTTCTGGCAGGAGCAACTGCACCAGCCAGCCCTCACCTGGATGGCCCGGGGAATGCGCAGAATACCGAAGTCGCCGATGGAAGCCTACATGGAGGACGTTCCCACCCCGACCGCGGAGGGCACGAAGGAAGCGGCGAAGATGAGGAAAGAAGCCAGAAAGAGAAAACGCACGGCAGACCGAGAGGAGTTGAGACGGCTACGCGCTACCTCTACAAGCTCAAAGCAAGATGGTGGCAAAGGAGGAGGAAAAGCCGACGGCAAAGGAAACCAAAGGTGTTTCGGATGGAACAATGGGAATGGCCCTTGTGCTGGACTCTCGCCGGGTTCTCCATGCCAAGCGAAGGTGCCCAGGATCCACGAGTGCACCATNCGGCAAAGGAAACCAAAGGTGTTTCGGATGGAACAATGGGAATGGCCCTTGTGCTGGACTCTCGCCGGGTTCTCCATGCCAAGCGAAGGTGCCCAGGATCCACGAGTGCACCATTTGCGGGTCTCCGGGCCACCCAAGCAAGGACTGCCCGCAGAAGAAGAAGAAGTGACGGACCCGGAGCCGCCATGGACCCACGAACCACAAGACGGAAGAGCTGGGAGGAGAGGGGGCCGAAAGCGCAGACCACAAGGAGACGGTGGAGGCGGACAAGAAGGCGGCGGCGAAGGCGAGGACCCCATCGAGGAGGTGGGCGACACCACCGAGGAGGAGTTCAAGCCGGACCTGGACAAGCTCCCGGAAGGCCTCAAGACCTACCTCCGGGGAAGGGTGTTCAACTACCTGCACCACTTCTCCGGCGCGGAGGACATGCTGGGGGGACAGCTTACTTGGCATGGTGGTGAGGGTGGAGTCGTGCGACTTGAAGGCGGGCGTGGACCTCGCGACAGACACCCCTTACCGGGCTCAGCTGAAGAAGGCGAAGGCTGGAGGCTACGACGGCTACCACTCCGGCTTCCCCTGCTCGACGTTCTCGAGGGCAAGGTTCAACCCGATTAAAAACCCGCACCAAACCCGCTCAGGACCCAGGACCACCCCTACGGCCTCCCTGACCTCGACGACAAGGGCAAGGAGGAAGTACGCCTGCTTGGAAGGGCGGTGGGTTGTTAACTATATGTACAACTTGCTAAGTAAATATGGTTGTTATAATACTTATAAAAGTAGACATATATTTATACTAAGTTGTTTTAGCAATACAGAA
>BGNK01006886.1:2486-12835 GCA_003297005.1 Symbiodinium sp. clade A Y106 | reverse complement strand
GCTTCTTGTTGCTTCACTTTTGAAACGTCAACCATGCAAAAACCTCGAGTTTTTGAAGCTTTCCAGACAAAAACTTCAAAACTGACCCTAAAAATCAACACAAATCAAAGACGAAAAGCATGGTATTTGCGACGCTTCCGCAAAAACCTCACCAACAAAAAAGAACAAACAACTATTTTAAAAAAAGAGCCCGAAACATCATCTTGTTCGCGAAAACCACACAAAAATCGAGGTTTTCAGGCCTTTGACCAAAAATCCTCCGAAAAATAAACGACACACCCCGTGTGGCGGCAGACGCAACGACTACCTAGTAGTACGACTACTACTACTCCTCCTCCTGCTGCTGCTGCTGCCATCACCTAACAAATGCTAGTAATTCTGCATTACAACAGTCACTGTCATGAAGCGGACATAGAACGAAAACCCTTCGCTCATTTCTAATGTTCAACTAGAACTGACCCTAACTTCATGGTTACATGAGCACAAGAACTCCAAAATCGTAGCCCTTGAACGCGTGGCTTCAGACAATCCTTTCATATCCTTTCATACTGGATGTCGCCTTTACAGTGGGCTCCTTGGGATCTAGCACTCTTTTTCAGAGGGAGGAATCAGTAGCTCAACCACAATCAAACCAACGAAATCGACAAATTGCATTGGCACAGCTCACCGGCAACCTGTGCTGCTGCATGCCGCAAGCAGCAATGCTTTTTCCACCAACGTGCCCGTCGCCTCCCTCCGAAGGGGCTGACATAGTATCGCAAGCGTAACTCCAGGAAAAGCAGCAGCAGTCAGAAAGCTAGCGAAGAGTCAGTGAGAGGGATGCGGCGGCGCCGCGGCCTGATTCTTCCTGTCGGGCTTACGTTTTTCATGACACGTTCGTGGTTCATAGTCACTCAGTGGATGTGTTGATCAGTTCGCTTGCCGTTCTTGGCATGATCCTGCTCGGCACTTTTGTGGCTTTTGCCTTCAGGCCAGTGGCCGCTTGGGAAAAAAGCTGTCNGCGATGGCCAGAATAGGGCGTCGGGCCATGGTATCCTCGGAACACGACCTCAGACATCTGCACGCAGGTCTACGTGGCCCGCATTACCAAACCTGCTATTCAATCGTCACTGTCGACAAGGCATTGTGGTGCCAGGCCACCAAACCCTCCGAAACCATGGTCATAACCTGCCACCAAGGGGCGCTCGGCTAGCTCTTTGGGGGGCCTGTGAATCTGCTCCGAGCCAGAACTGCAAGCTGCAGAACTAGCGTCTCGTGTAGAGAAAGGCAAAGCTAACGGGACAATCGTGCTGAACGGCAGTCTTGAAGGAATTGCGATTGCTTTTTCCACCAACGTGCCCGTCGCCTCCCTCCGAAGGGGTTGACATAGCATCGCAAGCGTAACTCCAGGAAAAGCAGCAGCAGTCAGAAAGCTAGCGAAGAGTCAGTGAGAGGGATGCGGCGGCGCCGCGGCCTGATTCTTCCTGTCGGGCTTACGTTTTCCATGACACGTTCGCGGTTCATAGTCACTCAGTGGATGTGTTGATCAGTTCGCTTGCCGTTCTTGGCATGATCCTGCTCGGCACTTTTGTGGCTTTTGCCTTCAGGCCAGTGGCCGCTTGGGAAAAAAGCTGTCNGGTTCATAGTCACTCAGTGGATGTGTTGATCAGTTCGCTTGCCGTTCTTGGCATGATCCTGCTCGGCACTTTTGTGGCTTTTGCCTTCAGGCCAGTGGCCGCTTGGGAAAAAAGCTGTCTTGCAGCTGCCCTGGATTAGGACAATTATATCAGCCGATTTTTCAGGCCAACTCAGCGAGCCGTTTGCGCAGTGGATCATGCGGATCACCTAAGATGCAAGATTCTCCGTGATTGAGTAGTGTGATGACTACTGCCAGGACACTCACTCCGGGAAGGCCTCCTGCAGCCGGAGCAGGACAAAGCCCAGGATGATGCCCTCAGCAAAGCATCAACGCTGCATATGTACCGATGCTGTACCGGACTGGGCCCAAGTCCCAAATGATGGCAAAGCTGATGGTCACGGAGTACGGGAAGATCTCATCGTCCCACACCTCAGCCGCACCGGAACTGCTGCAGGCAACAATGCTTCGCAGATTTGCCACAGAGCCGGGGGGAGAGCGTTGGCGTACGCAGGTTCGGCAGTGAGCAGACCAGCCCCAAGTCCCAGAGCCACACCTGCAGTCTTCTGATGCCGCTGCCCAGCACAATGCGGGGTTCCCTTGGCCTTGCGAAACCAACCCCGACCGGCCTTTCAGCTGCTCTTGCTGAGTCTCGACTACTGAGTTCTGGGTCGTCTGCACCTTCGCTGACTCGGTGCTGGTGATGGGTGGTGCCATTGCAGCAGCTCCCAGCCTTCGGCGCGATGAAGCTTGTGCCAGCCGTGAATCGCAAGAAGCACCTTGGCACTGCATCAAGAAATTTCAGGCATGGCATGTCGTCGTCCATATCTTTCCATAGATAGCTTGATGGATTGCAGCGCAATGCCACCGGGGATGGCACAAAGCTGCCCCGAGAAGGGCGATGGCCAGAATAGGGCGTCGGGCCATGGTATCCTCGGAACACGACCTCAGACATCTGCACGCAGGTCTACGTGGCCCGCATTACCAAACCTGCTATTCAATCGTCACTGTCGACAANGCGATGGCCAGAATAGGGCGTCGGGCCATGGTATCCTCGGAACACGACCTCAGACATCTGCACGCAGGTCTACGTGGCCCGCATTACCAAACCTGCTATTCAATCGTCACTGTCGACAACGCATTGTGGCGCCAGGCCACCAAACCCTCCGAAACCATGGTCATAACCTGCCACCAAGGGGCGCTCGGCTAGCTCCTTGGGGGGTTTGTGAATCTGCTCCGAGCCAGAACTGCTTTGGCAAACCGCATGCCCTTTCGAGAGTAGCTTGCAGCTGGACTTGGCCTTCCACCTGGTGGGATAACAGTTCTACAGCGTCTTCTCCACATGCGAAACTGAATGTGAAGGAAAAGCTGAATAAAAGATTCGTCGGCACCATTCTGAACCAACTCCTTCCTGTCCACTTGAGCTCATCTTTCTGACAGTGCTCTCTACGCACTGCGTCACACAACTCAACGGTATGAGCACAGTCTGAAACAAAACCGACTCTGTTTTGTGTTGTGACCACAAGAAATACTGTCCACAAAGAAAACAGTCACGCATTGAGCGTAGAGAGTCCTACCCATCTGATCCACGAGCGCATCCAGCCAGTTCTGATCTAAAAGTAGCTTCGAATGTCCGGGCTCGTGGATCATGCTCAGAAAGCTAACGTTGTATGCAAAATCAGCGGAGGGCGCCTCACAGTACTCAACAGGAAGTTTCGCTAGCGCGAAACCATCTTCGAGCCTCGGCCTCGGCCTCATCAGACGTATTTGATGCCCACGATCTTCTCTTCTCCGCAAGCGGCTTGCACAATAGCAAAGACCGACTTTTCTCCTGGCGTGCACTCTTTCTAATCCGTCGAACCTCGAGCCATCTGAAACATCCGAACCATGCGAAGCCGAAGCATGAAGCATTCACCACGGTGCTGCCTTTGGCGAACTCATCCAAGATTTCCGCCTGGATCTTCTTGTCCTCAGCTGCTGTGACATCAGTCATCACTCGTTCAACTAGCTCCACGGCTGCCAGCCTCACCGCACCGAAGGCTGAAAAAGCGGCAAATCTATCGGGTTCTGGACAAGGGCTTGTGAAAGTGCAGGCAGCAGGCCCGACATTGCATACAACAAAACTGCAGCACAACAAATGATCGCCAGCTGTGATTACCAGCGATCCCAAGACACATGTTATGATGGCAAATTACCACACAAACAAGGCCCCAAGTATCGTTACTGTTTGCTTTTTGCTTATTCATGTAGAAGTTTGTAGAAATCCATCCAAAGCATTCGAGAGCTAGGGACTCTGTGTAGATTGGAGTTGGAGCTGCAGCTGGGGCTGCCAGGCTGGGCTGCCTTGTGTAGTATGCATAGCAGAGGGATAGGCGTTTCTCAGAATATGCACTTGCGCCGCGGGGTCAACAAGTGCAAACTGTGGGCAGGGGCCAGTGAGGCAGGGGTCAAGGCTGCAAAGCAGACTAGGGCTACAGTGGAGAGTTGCCAACCCTGTATCGAACTTCACATCCCGCTACATCATGAGCATCAGAAGGTGGTCTCCCGCACCAGACCAGGATTGTCGCCAGCCGCAACGGACACAGAACTGCAACGAGTGAGAAATGTGCGAGACAGTGTAGTGGCAGCTTGCTCTACATCCCCAATACTCAGACAAGAAAACAGCGCCTCCCACGCCTGACATTCGTGCTGCGCCGTGCTCTCTGGTCTTGCAGCCAAGTCTCCTCCTCCGTGGGCTCGCCAATCTTCACAAAGCAGGGAAGGTTGAGATCGTCCTCGCAAACATGCGAAAGAAGCTCACCCGGGCAAGTTTCAGCGTTTTGCGGTTCCTTGGTATCTCCGTTCTCCTGCAGAAGGCTCACCTCTCCTGGCAGAGACAGCGACAGCTCGCACCAGTCGCAGAAGATTCAAACGGGGACCGTCCTGTATCAGCATCGGCGTTCAGGACCTGGTACTCGGTACGCTTCACGAACGGCACCTCCAAGTTGTGGGAGACGGGGCAGAGGTCTTCCATCTTCTTACCTCAGCACATGCCGGCATTGCAATAAAGTTCTCACAGAGTATCAAAGTCAATCAGACTATCCGGGCCTGTGAAGATATCAATGGCCACGATGTGGGCCTTTGCGTGCCCGTGCTTTCCGGTCTTGGAGGTAGAGACCTCGACGCACCTTGGCCAAGCAAGCTCTTCGCTCATTGCCAGAGAGATTCTGAGAGCCGCATTTGCAGCACGGGCACTTGCAGGGACGACCCTTGATCATCAGGTGCGAACCCTTACGCACCTCGCCGGCCTGCAAGACATGATGGGCTACAGGGTACTCGTCGTGTGCTCGTGCAGTCTCGGTAACGTGGAATTTTAGTGCCTGCTGCGGGTAGGTGTGCGCGGCACCTGCATCACCGGTCTCGAAATCGTGAGCATCCTTCGCAGGGCATGCAGAACAGGCAGCGGCTTCGACGTAAACCAGCTTTGTCAATCTGCCTCGTCCGCCATGTTGGGGTTTGCCTGTTAAAGACAAATGTTCAACGCGCCATGCACAGCCGAAAACAATCCAAAGCACCTGCACACCAATGGAGAGATGCCGCGAGGAGGCTGTTTTGAGCNGTCCGCCATGTTGGGGTTTGCCTGTTAAAGACAAATGTTCAACGCGCCATGCACAGCCGAAAACAATCCAAAGCACCTGCACACCAATGGAGAGATGCCGCGAGGAGGCTGTTTTGAGCAAACGTCGGGCGGCCGCTTGATTTTCAGGCGCTTGCCGTGCATTCTACATCCGGCCAACGAATGCGCTGTTGGCCTGTCCCTTTTTCTCACTACAAGCATGGAGGCTCACCGACTTTCACAAATACTCGGCCTTGCTGTGCTTCGGGGGCACAGTGCTTCATAGCCCGCGAAGCTTACGTGTACCATGTACAGCTCACATTGCCGCACTGCCACACACAGCTCTAGCGCGTTCACACCAGGAAACCATAGCAAAAGCTGCAGGCCAGAATCCTGAAAATCTAATCTTGATCCAAGCACTGCAGGCAATTCACAAGACCACCGTCCGCAGATCTTGCACCAATAACTGTTTCATCATTGGAATCATTAGAGAAGGCTTCTTTGCACCCGTTTCTTTCTCCGCGCTTTCCAAATCCCGCTGGTCTTCCGCTTCAATGCAAGATGAAGCCACCAACAAACAAGGTCAGCACCACTGCCGAAAAGGCTAATCCAACATATTTGGGCCGTGTCTCAGGGTGTCTTGAGCATCCGGATCGCCCTCATCTACCCCCAGTACTGTCCATGGCGCTGACTCATGCATGGAAAGGTCAGTCCATCCCACGCGAAGTGGGCAGGTCATCCAGCTATCCATGTGAAGCAAGAAGCTTTCCGTGCAGTGTGCTGATGCTTTTGAATGCTTCACAGGGTTGCCAGACGTGCCTGTGACCATTGCAAGGCAATCTGCAAAACCGGGCACCGACTCTCACAAGCTCTCCGGCCACGCCAACAAGAGCCTGGCGGCACACTCTCGGTGCATTCACAGCCACTGCTAGCACTGGCCCAAGATACCTCATCAGACGTACTTGATGCCCACGATCTTCTCTTCTCCGCAAGCGGCTTGCACAATCGCAAAGACCGACTTTTCTCCTGGCGTGCACTCTTTCCAATCCGTCGAACCTCGAGCCATCTGAAACATCCGAACCATGCGAAGCCGAAGCATGAAGCAGTCACCACGGTGCTGCCTTTGGCGAACTCATCCAAGATTTCCGCCTGGATCTTCTTGTCCTCAGCTGCTGTGACATCAGTCATCAGCCGTTCAACTAGCTCCACGGCTGCCAGCCTCACCGCACCGAAGGCTGAAAAAGCGGCAAATCTATCGGGTTCTGGACAAGGGCTTGTGAAAGTGCAAATATCCACACAACAGAAAAGCCTGATAATCAGCTCCTAGTGCCCAAATACAATTACTTGATGCTCAGGGCTATGTTCATGCTTCTATATGAAGTTTGTAGAGAGTACCTGGCAATGAATGCCGCATTCGGGAGCTAGGGACTTTGAGAGGATTGGAGTTGGAGCTGCAGCTGGGGCTGCCAGGCTGGGCTGCCTTGTGTAGTATGCATAGCAGAGGGATAGGCGTTCCTCAGAATATGCACTTGCGCCGCGGGGTCAACAAGTGCAAACTGTGGGCAGGGGCCAGTGAGGCAGGGGTCAAGGCTGCAAAGCAGACTAGGGCTACAGTGGAGAGTTGCCGACCCTGTATCGAACTTCACACTCCGCTACACCAGGACCAGCGGAAGGTTGTCCCCCGCCCACCCCCTGGATTGCCGCCAGCAGCAACGGACACAGAACCTCAACGAGTGAGAAATGTGCGAGACCGTGTAGTGGCAGCTTGNGTCCGCCATGTTGGGGTTTGCCTGTTAAAGACAAATGTTCAACGCGCCATGCACAGCCGAAAACAATCCAAAGCACCTGCACACCAATGGAGAGATGCCGCGAGGAGGCTGTTTTGAGCGTCGGGCGGCCGCTTGATTTTCAGGCCGTTTGCCGTGCATTCTACATCCGGCCAACGAATGCGCTGTTGGCCTGTCCTTTTTCACCAACTCATGGAGTCCTCACATGGACCCTTCCGAGACACTCGCTCTCCACTTGGAATGTGTGGACTCACCCTGGGTTTTGGCACATTCGTTCCAAAATTGGCAAGCGGCAAGCGTTGCAGTTTTGGCACATTGGAATCCAGCACATAGGAGTCCGAAACTGCCAGCAAAACCCAATGAGAACCCAACCCAACTCGACCTCCAACACTTCCTTGCTAGAACATTTGCGCTTGACACAATCCACGCCAGATCTGGCTGAACAAAACAAAACAAGCCACAAAGATGCCAAAATGGGAGAAATACTGGACACATGACATTGAACACAAAACACAAGACAGAACATACTGGATCTCGAAAACCAACATGCCATCTTGTGTTTTCGCACACAACTCGTCTCGACGGATGTAGCTGGCAAACGTCATCGAACGACATGCAAACTTGCTTTTCACGGAAACTGTTTTCGTCTTTGTCTATGTCAACCGGCCGAGCTTGCTCGAGATGTAAGCCTGTCATGTCAACATCATGTTGACTATTGACTATTGATGACACCAATGTCCATGCCCATGTCCATATTTATATCCTCCAAACATGTTTGTACACAAATCCATCTCCATGTCCACAACCATCCGTCCATCCATCATCCTTCCATACGCATCCATATCCAGCCACATCAATGCGGCCACCCAGCCAGCCATCCATCCATCCCTCCATCCATCCATGAATCCGTCACAATTTTCTCATCCACGCATTTATCCAGATCCATGTCCATCTCGATCTCCATCTCCGTCTCCGTTTTCTCCGCATCTGCATCCGTCTCCATCCATATCCATCCACACTGGGAATCCACACACCAATTTTTCCATCCCTCCATCGACTACCAGGTCGATCGTCGATTGTTCAAACGAACACATCAAATGACACGCTTCGTCCTTCCCTCCGACCCCGAACTCACAGCCTCCAAGAGAAGCCGAGTGACGAGTTCTACAGCTCCAAAAGGAGGATGCCGCTCATCCAGCCTCCATGTACTGGGGAGGTCCAGTTTGAAAGGCACCGTTTTTTGACTGGGTTTTGGGTCCCAAAAATGGTCCTGAAGATTTTGCAGGCGAACCTAATTTTCTATGTCGTGTTTTGCGACACTGGCAAGCCAGATGGTGCTTGCAGAGAAGCTGAAAGTATTCAAAAAGCTCGCCGAGACGCCAGCAGTCCGGCTTTAACAAAACCACCAGAAGAGTGGGAAGAATGCTATTTCTAAAAATGGAAAATGCGCACTGCGCCACAGCGGGAGACACAGAACGGTGCTAAGCATTTTATAGTAGCACGGCGCGCAATCGTAACGTGCTTTAGGCGCGTTATGATCGCTTTCGCTGGCATTTGCAAGGGAAAAACTCAAAATCGTAGCGTGCTTCGCGCGTCAAAACAAGTTTTAGAACTACAAGCGGGACCGCCGTGCAGATTGTTCGTGGGATCGGCTAGTAAACCCGGAAGTGAAAGCATCAGACGTGTTTCTGTTTGGTCTTCATCCAAAAATCAAACCAGAGACCTTTCTGGGGGCTTCGAGGCTTACAAACTGGAAGTGAAAACATCACACATGCTTTTGCGTGGTCTTCACCCAACCTAAACCCAGAGACCATTTGTTGAGCTCCGAGTGAAGGCATCAGACGTGTTTCTGTGTGGTCTTCACCCAAAAAATGAGGCCAAGNCACTGGCAAGCCAGACGGTGCTTGCAGAGAAGCTGAAAGTATTCAAAAAAGCTCGCCGAGACGCCAGCAGTCCGGCTTTAACAAAACCACCAGGAGAGTGGGAAGAATGCTATTTCTAAAAATGGAAAATGCGCACTGCGCCACAGCGGGAGACACAGAACAGAACGGTGCTAAGCATTTTACAGTAGCACGGCGCGCAATCGTAACGTGCTTTAGGCGCGTTATGATCGCTTTCGCTGGCATTTGCAAGGGAAAACTCGAAATCGTAACGTGCTTCGCGCGTCAAAACAAGTTTTATAGTCTTTTTTTGTGGCGCACGAAGCACGTTACGATTTCGAGTTTTCCCTTGCAAATGCCAGCCAAATCAATCGTAACGCGCCTAAAGCACGTTACGAATGCGCGCCGCGCNTTTTGTGGCGCACGAAGCACGTTACGATTTCGAGTTTTCCCTTGCAAATGCCAGCCAAATCAATCGTAACGCGCCTAAAGCACGTTACGAATGCGCGCCGCGCCACTAGAAAATGCCAGGTTTCGCTATCACAAGCCTGGAACTGTGGAAACAGTACGATTTCCGCGCAAGATGCTGCTGGAGCAGGGCTGGACCTGTGAAAAACTGCCACTTTCATGGAAGATGCATCGCACTCACCACTAACGAATGCCACAGTTTCGCTGTCAAGCATGCCTGGAACTACAAGCGGGACCGCCGTGCAGATTGTTCGTGGGCTCGGCTAGTAAACCCGGAAGTGAAAGCATCAGACGTGTTTCTGTTTGGTCTTCATCCAAAAATCAAACCAGAGACCTTTCTGNGCGGGACCGCCGTGCAGATTGTTCGTGGGCTCGGCTAGTAAACCCGGAAGTGAAAGCATCAGACGTGTTTCTGTTTGGTCTTCATCCAAAAATCAAACCAGAGACCTTTCTGGTGGGCTTCGAGGCTTACAAACTGGAAGTGAAAGCATCACACATGCTTTTGCGTGGTCTTCACCCAACCTAAACCCAGAGACCATTTGTTGAGCTCCGAGTGAAGGCATCAGACGTGTTNTCACACATGCTTTTGCGTGGTCTTCACCCAACCTAAACCCAGAGACCATTTGTTGAGCTCCGAGTGAAGGCATCAGACGTGTTTCTGTGTGGTCTTCACCCAAAAAATGAGGCCAAGAGCCCTTTCTGGTGGGCTCCGAGACTTACAAACCGGAAGTGAAAGCATCAGACGTGCTTTTTCTTCTCTCAAAATGCCAAGAGACCGTTTATGCGGGCTGTGAGGCTTAGCAGCCGGAAGTGACAGCATCAGACGTGTTTCTGTGCGGTCTTCTCTCAAACTGACCAAGAGACCCTTTATGTGGACTTTGAGGCTTAGAAGCCGGAAGTGAAAGCATCAGACGTGTTCCTGTGCGGTCTTCACCCGAAGTGCAGCAAAGTGATACCAAGAAACCTTTGTTTTCACGCAATGTCGGCAAGATTGCGCAAAGGGC
>BGNK01006885.1:729-11214 GCA_003297005.1 Symbiodinium sp. clade A Y106 | reverse complement strand
GACAATGTTGTCAAAGTTGGGGGGCGGTGGCAGGCCGAGCGGAAGTGAGGACGTAGCTTGGCAGAGGCCGGCGGAAAAGTCATGGCGAGGAGGAAGGCGGCCGCCGCAAGAAGGAGAAGCAGAAGAGGACCGACAACACCAGCAACAGCAACAGCAGCAAAACGGCAAGCAACAACAGCAACAACGGCAACGACAGCAGCAACAACAACAACAACAACAACAGCAACGGAGACGACGAACACCGGGAACGACGACGACACGACAACGAAAAGGGAGCAGCAAAACAGCGCAACAACACAACAAGCCACACCACGCAGCCAACAACACCGCGCGACAACAACCACCAGACCACCACCGGCAGTCGGGGGCAACCACCACACCAACCAGCGACCGCGACCAAAACCGAAAGCACAACACCCCCACCCCCCACCCACCCAACTGCGAAGGAAACCAGAAAAAAAAAAAACACGACACCCCCCACCCACCCACCCACCCACCCACCCAACNTCAGGCAGAGTGCAGGCTATAGTCAGCGGGTATTGTGAAGAATGTGAAACACGGCTTTGCTGAATTCACAGCAAGCGTAGCCGCACCCTTCCAGGGTGGATAAATGACGACGGAGGTCACTCTTGATGGAGCGAACGCAGCGGCGAAAATAAGGAAGAAGAAGCTCCAAACGTGAGGAGAAGAAGTGTTCAATGCTTGGTCCACGAGCTTCTTTGCATAAGTCGGGGGGGTGGCCAAATAACCAATTGAGATCACTACTTTCTCGGAGCTGGCATTGATGAAGAGAGTATCGGGGACTTGTCACTTGAGAAGATGCCGATTCCTCAGCTTCATCGTTTTGGCCTTGCAGAAGACGGTCCCGCGGCAGTTTTCACGAGCAAGTCAAAATACGCGGCTCTCATCGGCAACCTTGGCAGTTTCGTTCGGGGCAGAAAGCAGACAGCTCCGTCTGCCTTCTCGCAGCACCTCGAGTATGACTACAGCCAGCCTTCAAAAAGTTCCTTGGTGAAGTCATTGGCCCTGCCAAAGCAAGTCGCATTTGTTTATGGCCTGCGAAGCTTCGGAAATCAACCAGCAGGAGTTAGAGTTCTTGCGGGATCGTGGATTGGAGTGTTATCAGAAATCGCTCTGGTGACATCATGATCGGAAGCAGAACTAACTTTGCTGGCGAGAGCATGCAGAGATTGGCAGGCTCGACACTTGTCGGGAAGCCCATGATGCTCTTCCTCTGACCTACATGATTGTGGAGATCATCTATGGCAAAACTCTCCCAATCGGCCTACAAGGAAACAGAGATGATTTTCCGACGGCTTCTTTGACTACCAGTCTCACGAGGGCAGGTTCAGATAGGATCAGAGTGTGCATGTTCCAGCTGAACAACGTCATCGCAGCCAGCAAAATAGCTCTTGCGCACAAGCTTTGGGTACAATGCTTGCAGACTGTCTTCACTATCAAGTCGATCTGCTCGGTGGCGATGCCAACATGGCCTTGTACAGGGCCACAAGCTGGAAACAAGAATCAATGGACAATCGTGGGGGAATGTACCAGAGCCTCTTGAATTATTTCCTTGAGGCGTGGGCCAAAGCACCACAAAGTCCACACTGTGCTTTCCCGGAGTACAGCACGTTTCGGCAAACAGCCTGTGCGTTTTGAAGCAGTACGAGGACCTTTTGGGAGGCCAGCCTTACAAAGCCTGCGATTACCCTGACTGCAGCACATTCCCTGGTCTGGATCAGTTTTCGAGTGGGGCCACAGCATGGACGACGAACAGTGGTCAATGACTTCTTCAGGAAGGCAGGAATTTAAGGTGAGTGTCTCCGAGTGGCTTCTCAACTCTACAAGTGCAGCCTACCTCCTCAACGACCGGGACTACGATTCTCACACTCCGCCTCTCATTGAGGTTCACGCGAACCAATATTCTGGGAGCAGGATGAGAGCTATGAACCGTAATCCCGAGACCGTCAAGGAGGCAGCAGACAGGAGGAAAGCGAGGCAGAAGGCGAACAAGGCCCGTGGCTCAGCCGATCCACATCAATGGACCCAAGCTCTCCACAGGGAGAGGCATCGTCCGGTGCAGCTTCTTCTTCTGGCTCCAGACGTCCTCCAGAACCCGCACAACCTCCAGGTGGACACGCAAAAGGTGGCAAAGGAGGCAAGTCCTCCAAGGGCAAGGAGACCGCCAAAGGCAAAGGAAAAGGCAAAAGCAAATGGAAGAACTGACTAGATTCTGACTCCGAGTCGGAATCGCCGAATTATGGTCCAGTTACCTAGGCTATTTGATCCAGTTCGCCACGCACCGGTCACCGTCATCTTTCAGAATGACACCTACCAGTGGAGTGGTGAGCACCATGATCGAACCTGGGATCGTGATGTCGAGGCTGTGGACTGAGTTCTTCATGGAATGCTTCTCACGGAGAAGGTATCCATAGCGAGTGCCTGGCCACTTCGTAGGAAGATGCTCTTCTCAGCAAGAGGTACTTCCCTAGCCGCATTGTGCCACTGCTCAACAAGGTGAGCTAAGCTCTACATCTCTTGTGCAGTAAGCTTTCCATCTGGAAAAGTAACTGACATGTGGGCAAGTTTCAAGCAAAAGTTTTGGCCGAAGATCCGTTTGCATTTCGTGTGCATGTTCTGCTTTTTCATATATGCTGTCTCCAGACTGAGATGTACAGACGCTCGTAAGTTACAGATGTAGCTCAATCACTCCGCTGTTAATTCGCTTGGGCAATAACAGGCAAACGTGTTTTCAAATTTGTGCCTGGTTGAATCACTGAATGTTACACATCCAGGTGCCTGTCTGTTTCACGTATCACTGTCATGTATCCATGCCTGTTGCTCAAGGTTCTAGCAAAGTACGATCTACAGCTGTGCGCCTGTAGTAAAATGAGACTTCTGTATTGCCTGTGTTCCTGTACGCTTTGCGAGGGGATACACGCCCAGGTTACATCTCATGCGGGGGGGGNGGGGGGGGGGGGGGGAAGCATTTGGTCGTCATTGTCGTCCTGGTGGTTCCTTGGTGTCGGCCTCTGGGTGCTCTCTCTCATCCCGTTCAAAGGGGCAAACGATGGCCCTACAGGGCCTCCTGTTCCAGGCGCTTCCGCTCCTCCTCGTGCTCCAAACTCTGCCGCTCCTTGTCCTTGACAGAAGCGAAGCAGCGAAGCAGTGCAGCTCTCTGCTCTCTGCTCCCTCGGGGCTCTCCTCCCAGGTCTGCTTCATGAAGGATTCCATCTCCTGCAGCTGCGTCTCGTAGCGACCTGAGCGCATCGCGACCAGCTGCCGCTCGTTCTGCTGCCGCATCTCTCAGCATCTCTCAGCTCCGCCGCTGGTGTCCGCGAGGCCCGAGGCTTGCTCCGCCAGCTTCAAGCGCAGGGCCTACACCGCGGCCATGCGATCCGATACCACCAAACAGGAGCTTCGTGCTCTAGCTGCAAGAAAGATGACGTGCTTTCAAGGGCTCTTCTAGACTCTACTTCTTTCCGTCAGAGAAGAGGATGTGTTTTGAGTGGCACTCTTTCTGCGGCTGCCATGGCCTCCACCTCCTCCTCGAGCTTCGCAATCTGCTCCGCTTCGTCGTTCCTCGGACGCGGACGCACTCAAACACTCCGGGCTCGCCCTCGCCGGGCTCTCGGCTTTGTGGCATTCACCTTGATGGTCTTTGCACGCCTCAGTCAGTGTCCAACGAACGTTTCCGGCCCGCTCAAGTTCAACTCATGAATCCCCGAGCCCGCCGTGGCTGCGGCTTAGCATAGTTCAGTGTGGAGAGGCTCTCGTCGGCATTCGTTCTCGACGGCGACAAGGCGGCCTTTGCAAACACATGCAAATTGCAGACAACGTGGTGTTGGACACGCCCATCCTCGCAACAACTCACCGAATTTAGGATTCTGGAGTTGCTGTTCGCTTGGCCTGCACGCGATGACGGAGGGCTCTGTTGCGAGGGGGATGGGCCCGACTGGGCTCTGGATGCAATTGAATCGTCATAGCCCCCCTTCCATTGCCTTGCCGAGGATAGCTATTCAGCCATGCTTCTGCTCCTAACAGCATGATGAACGAAGGCTTCGGGGATCACGTCTCTCGCCTGGTGCCCTTCAAGCCTTAACCGGAAGAACAAGCATGATTAAGAGTATGCCAGGGATAGCGAATATCGCCCGACATCCACCGACCACACTGGAGACGGCTCGATTTGAAGCACGAGACGAAGTCTTGAGTTTTGTTTCCCCAGTGCACACCACCCTGGACCGGTCGTGCCAAAAGTCCAATGAGTGTCATGTTTCCTTTCGCCCCTTGCTGGGGTGAATTGACGGGGGCTGTGCGCTGGACTGCATCATCTTCCAGTGCTAACGATGGTGGTTGGTCGTGACAAGTTGGTGTCATGTGGAGCATTTTGGCGACATCCAGGCGATTTAATGAAGATGCGCGGCATGGCACTGGCATGTGCCACACATGCATGTGCCAGTGCAGCAGGCAATGAGGTTGACGTAGCCCGTGCTAGAGGCAGCGGAGGTGGTACGGATCGTGGGCACAGGTGGAAAGTTGGCAAACCTGTGGGGTTTAATAATTGTGGTACAAGTAGTTCGTGGATTGTCGTTGGTGGTGGCGGGTGTTACTCTGTCAGTTGGGTTTCGATTCACAATCCCATCTCCTAGCGTCCTTGCCTTTTTCGAGCTCTGCGGGCAGCGAGGGCCCCGGCCATCATCGTCGTGAGCGCGTTGCCACCCAGGGACTCCTCCGCTCCCGACCGAGAAGAGTCACAGAGTCGTCGAGTCGTCGTGAGCCGCGGAGGCGGCACGCGCGCGCCTGGAGCACCCGCGTCAGCTTGGAGTTCCTGTAGGGGATGAAGACCTGCCCGGCAAGCAGGCCCCCAGCACCATCGCATGTCTCTCCAATTCGAGGCAAGTCACTTTCTTGCTCCCGGAGGCCATGGTGCTCAAGGCGTTGATCACGTTTCCAAGGGCAGACCTTGCGCGATTCCAGCTTAAGCTGGACTCTCCCTCCCTCTCCCTCGCTCTCGGGTGGCCACAAGCTTTTGTTGATGTTGGCCCCCTCTTTCAGGGTGTCTCCCTGTCAATGTTCAGTTCACTGCATTTGCGCTGGCTCTCCGAAAGCGGCCGAGGGCCTGTGCACCTGTTCGGGAGGCTCGCTCACTGCCTGCCAGGTCCTGCTCAGTTTCGGACTTTCCGACCGCAAGCGCCACAAGCGCCACAACTGCTCGAAACTGCGCTCTCCACGAGGTTCATCTTCGAGAAATTGTTGTTGCCGGCATTCTGCTCGTCCTCCGATTCTGAAACTCCCCCGGCCCCCCGGCCACGCGTGAACGGGAACCCAGAAGTAGCGATCACGGTACCGACAGAACGTTCGCCTTCTGATGCATCTTGATGATGAAGAGGCAGTGCGAGCGGCTGCTGGTGGCATTCATCTGAGTGGCAGCTGTCGCCCGGTGCTCGAAACCTGGATAAGGCCGTGCAACGCTCTCAACTCCACTTCCATACCCGGTGACGGGCCAGTGGCCAGTGGCCGCCGGTGGCCTTGGTCGATGAGTTTCAAGACCTTTTCGGACGAGTCCACCACGATCTCTTGCAGGTCCTGCGATCGGATCTCTTGCACGTCCCTTCTTTCATCGACTCTCCGGCCTTGACGTACACTCCGATGCCTTTGCCTTCGCGGATCTCCAAGCCTCCGGCGAGAGCTTGAGCCCTCGGCCAGAGGTCAGAGCCGGGACCGGCCTGTCTTCGGCGTGTTTTTCCCTCTCGGAACCAGGAGGTCATAGACGATCTGAGCACAGAGAGACACACAGAGAGAGCCACAAGCCAGAGGACTTGGCGTGCCAGTGCCTCGTTGTAGATCTCTAAGAAGGAGCAGCAGATCAGGAACTTCCGGGTCTCCTGTGCCCGAAGCTTTTCGGAGAAGAGCCCTGCGGGCAGCCCTTGGGAGCTCCGAGGAGAGCTTGGAGACACGCTGAAACAAGTTGTCCGAGATCCGGGGAACCCTCGGAGCTGCGAGAACTGCGAGAGCTCCGGTAGCCAGTAACAGCTGGGGCAGCTCAGTTTTCTGCAAACCACGATCGTCGGACTTGCGATCAGCCATCATCGTGTGAGTCTTGCCTGATCCTGTCTGACCTGAACTGGGCCACAGAAAGAGACTCCGTCGCGACTCGAGTACGACCAAGAAGTGGGGCCGTACGCGAAGATGGTGGCATTGTAGCCTTCGAAGGCTTTGTCCTCGCTGCAGGGTCTAGTAAGGTCTAGAAGCCGTCACAAAAAAGTCCATAATGTGGGCTTGCATGTGCAACCGGTCCAGTAAGGGGTTCCCCAACCTGAGAGAGCTAGAAAAAGAGAAGAGTGCTTCTTGGAGAACTCTCTGGCTGCCGGGCATTTCGAAGACCTCGGGCTGCGTCGAGTCCTTGCCAAAGACCTCGACAAAAGCCGCCCCGCCGGCGCCCGGCCGGAGCGCGGCCCTCTGAGTGTCCGAGCATTGTCGAAAGCGAAGACATTCGGAGGCTGGTTTTCTTGGTGGAGCGTCACGGTGTTGTCTTTGGCGACCTGTCGGCAAAGCGTGGGGGGGCAAAGAGAGGCCAGAGGAGCTGCAGGCTCTGCCTCCACGCACTCCACGCCACCTTCTTTGATCTCCTTCTCGCTCAGCGGCCGCACCCGCACCGCCACCTGATGAGGCACGTGGCGCAGTTAACGCGACGCTGACTCTCGCTGTCCCCGCGCCTGCACCGTGGTGGTGCCGACGTCATCGGTCATGGCCGCAGCTGGGGCCCAGTTGGGCCCCGGGCAGGGATCCCAAAGAAGTCGATTCTTGCTTAGTCAGGGCTTGGGAAACGACGATGCAGCGGGCTTGGGTGCTTTTCTATCAGTCTATGGAGTCTATGGCTTGGGGTGTGCTCCTGTCATTCTCATCGCTTGCGGCTCTGTTCCTGGCTCTTGCATGCTTGCATATCGCTGTGACTGCCGAGCACAAGACTTATCACCAAGACAGCAATAAGGATAGGACTTCGAAGGGCTTAGGCGAAACTCCTTTCCTGCGAGTCTGGAGCGCGGGGCCCGGCGAGGTCACCGCTTTAAGCGGTGGTCTGGGGGGCCCGGCGGCATGAATTCCTACAGCACAGCACAGCACAGCACAGCAAACCCGCGAAGCCGTTCCGGCTGTCGTTCGAACGGCTGCCATCAGCGCTCTCCCTCACTCCACAGTGGCGAAGGTTTCGTCCCAGCCTCAGACGGCCGGGCCGGGTCTCTCAGGCCGCCCCGAGGTGCTTCGGCGATCGCTGAGGCTCGGGCCGTCCTCGGGGTCCAGGTAAGGGATCGCCTCGGGGAGATCCTGCAAAAAGGCCGCGCTTGGTGACGTTTTGCACAGTGCTGCCAGCTGCCACGGCTCTCCTTCGGATCTGCAAAGAAGTTGGACAAGTCCTGCGTTCCAAAGAGAGGACACAAGGCCCCTTTATGTGAAAGTGCACCTTTCTTTGGGGGTTTATTGGCTCGCTGCGGCCTCGTCGTCAGCAACATCCGGAACGTACGGCGGGGGCATCTCACCCGCCTGAGAGACGTTTGGGGCTTCGGGCAGGCGGTGCCAGGCTGTATGTAAGGTTTACTGGCTTCCCTCAGTGAAGCTTTGCTTTCCGGTTGGCTCCGCAGACCTGCAAGGCATTCCAGTCGAAGCCCTCGAACCACTCGTGCTCCTGCGCGGCACACAGCCGCACTTCCACGGGCGGGGCGCGCGGGCAGGGCGTCCCTGGGCGCAGGCCGTCCTGCAAATGCTTGAGGCCTTTCACCGGCAGCCGCTCGGCCGGCAGCGGCCTGGAGACCAGACACAGCGTGCGGAGGCGGGCAGAAAGAGCCGCGGAGCCGAAAGCGGAAAACGGAAAAGAAGCGAGAGAAGAAGAGGTCCAAAAATGCAGACACCCACGGACACACACACACACACAAACGGAGAAGTGGGCAAATTTAGTATATCCATCGGCTGCAGCCCCAACATCTGAATGCGTAGAATATATCGAGGTCCAGGTTCTCGGCTTAGCCTGGTGCCATGAGGTGGAAAATGCAGGTACGTTTCCAGAGAGGTGTCACGAGTGGGGTTTTTCGAACTCGTATTTTTGAGAGTTTGAACGTATTACATGTTGGACAGGATTTGAGAGTTTGAAAGTTTGAGAAGTTTGGAGAATGAAAAGTTTGAAGTTTGAGAGTTTGGAGTTTGAAAGTGGGCGCGAGTTTGGAGTTTGAAAGTTTAAAGAGGCATCCAGCTTTGAAGTTTGAAGCCGCGGCAACGCGCGTGGCACGAAGAAGCAAGGCGAAGGTTCACCAAGCAGCCTTCAGGTTCGAGATTGAAAGTTTGAGAGCTTGGAGTCTGAAAGTTTGAGGCCCAGAAAGTCTGAAAGTTTAAAAGTTTGAAGACTTCGAAGTTTGAAAGTTTGAAAACTTCGCAGTTTGAAAGTTCGAAAAGTTTCAAACCTTTGGAGGTTGAAAATTTGAAACTTTCAAAGTTCGAAAGTTCGAAAGTTCGAAGGCTTTGGAGTTCGAATGTTTGAGATGTTCAAAGTTTGAGGGCTTGAGAGTTTGAAGGTTTGTAAGTTGGAAGAGTTTGAAGATTAGACGCATTGAAAGCTTGAGTTTGAAACTATGTTGACGTCCTCATTTTAGGGCCTGGGCTTGGTGACGCCAACCTCTGCTTATGTTTATGTTTAGAGCTTAGGCAGTTAGAGGTATAGGGTGCGTGTGGTTAAGTTAAGGGCTTTAGTGTCAAGATGCATGACTCGAAGACAGCACCGCGAATTATCAAGCAACCCGGCTTCCGTTCAGGACTTGGTTTTGTGTCTTTAGTGCTGTTGTGGATGGGCTTGTTTGAATAAAAGGCGTCTCCTATTTGGGGGACCTTGCAACAAGGATCCAACTTTTCGTGGTCTATCTAGATCAGAGCCTCGGAAATTCTCTACACCTGAACCCCAAGCATCCGTGAGCCCCGAACTCTAAACACCAAGCCCTCAACCCGGAATCCTTGACCCTGAGCCCTACACCCACACCCTAACGACCTTCCCTTCTTCGGCGTCTGCCGCGCCCGAGAGCAGGAGCTTCTGTGACATTGTGAAGAATATAGGGGCCTTAATAATTAGAATAGGGTTTTGGGGGTATTATACTATAGTTATAATAAGGAGCCACCAAAAGAGTATAGGTAACTATTTAGGCCCCTATATTAGACAACTTACGCGCAGCTAGACTAACGGATGCAGGTAGAATATGACGTGCTTGTGTCCGCTGACTGTGATGCCTGTACCAGTTTTAGTTGCAAGGCTTTGGGTTTCGGGGCATCCGGATTAGTTTGTTTTTCCTACACAAAATAAACTCTGGGGGGAGGGGTTGAGTTTGTTTCTCCGGAAAAAAACAAACGTTTGCGGATCATCTTTGTTTGGGTCACGAAGAGCCAGGTTGGGGAGGAGAGGAAAACAAACTAACTTGAAACTCCGGTTCGACGAGTTTGTTTCAGCGGGTACAAACAAACTCCGACCAGGTGAGTTTGCTTCAGCGGTGGAAAAACAAACTCCGACGGCAGAAGTTTGTTTGTTCAAGTGACGCTAGGGGGAGTGGTTTGGGCGGCGCGAGGGTGCAGGGGGGTTTGTTTTTCCTACAAAAAACAAACTCTGGGGGGAGGAGTTTGTTTTCAGAAGGAAAAACAAACTCCGAAGCGGGGGGTGCGGGGGAGTTTGTTTTTCCTACAAAAGAACAAACTCTGGGGGGAGGGGTTTGTTTTTCCTACAAAAAAAACAAACTCTGGGGCAGGGGTTTGTTTTCCTACGAAAAAACAAACTCTGGGGGCAGGGGTTTGTTTTTCCTAGGAAAAACTAACTCCAAACAAACTCCGAGGGGAGATGAACAAACTCGGAAGATGGAGGTTGTCTTACCTACAAGAAGAAGAGCCGCACGAAATCGTTTCAGGGGGGTTAAAAGCGAAGAAAAAAGTAANAAACAAACTCCGAGGGGAGATGAACAAACTCGGAAGATGGAGGTTGTCTTACCTACAAGAAGAAGAGCCGCACGAAATCGTTTCAGGGGGGTTAAAAGCGAAGAAAAAAGTAAATACTTATTGAAACGTTATGTCCAACACAAAGAATTCGGCCACACGAAATCGCTTTCGGGGGTTAAAAGCGACGCAAAAGATTAAATACTGTATAGCCGAAAATTACACAAAATGCCTAAACTAACTTGCGCCTACCCGGGACTCCGAAAGTTTGTTTTTCTGTGTTTAAACTAAAAAAACCCTAAAGCCATGTCTAAACTAACTTGCGCCTACCCGGGAAGGACTCCGAAAGTTTGTTTTTCTGTACACTAGCTAGCACTTCCTAACCCGCCACCTCCCCAGGACCCCGCCTAGGGTTCGTAGCTGTAAAGCTCTAGGCTTCAGCACACGGACACAGCAGCTGACGCAGACCCTCACTCTTTTTTTAGCGGTGTGGCACAGGTCCCTGTTGCCCCGAAGAAAGTCTCTAGCCGG
>BGNK01006884.1:0-18887 GCA_003297005.1 Symbiodinium sp. clade A Y106 | reverse complement strand
CAAAAAGGCCGAGGCACTTTGGGGATAAGTTGAGACTTTGTGTCAGAGTCTGGCTGGAGTTACACTTCACTTTAGAGTGTTTGTTGTGACTTTTAGCTTGCTGTAATTTCGCAGTCTGTCTCTGTCTGTCTATGCAGGTACGCGTCCATGTAAGTGAGTCAGCAGGTAAGTAAGCAAGCAAGCATGCAAGAGTCAAGTAAGTGAGTCGGCAAGTTTGTAAATCAGCAAGTACGTAATTAGCTATAACTAAGACTCTAGTGAGGGAGGGAGAGAGCGAGAGAGGGAGAGAGAGAGAGAGAGAGAGAGAGAAAGAGAAAGAGAGCGAGAGAAAGATGGCGGCCATCGGTCTCTCGGCCCTTGCACTGTCTTGGTCCACTTTATCAGGTCGCCGAGTTGTTCGCTGCGAAACTTCTGCTTCGTGTAAAACAATGGCTTATATGGCTCATGGTCAGGATTCGAACTGGATTGGTCTTGCACGCAGTTGATAAAGACGCAACCATTTGCTCACGGACGGCCCTGCCGCTGGAAAGCATTGCGCTCTCTAGCGACTCCTTGCGATCTTGTCTTGTTTGGTCTGGCACTGTGTATGTGTAATTCCCTATCATTATCATTACTATTGTTGTGTGTATTATTATTATTATGATTCTGCCTTCTTCCTGAACCCTCGGCCTTACACCCTCAAGAGGTTGGCGCGTTGCTCCAGGTTTCCCACCATCCGCATCGATGTCATGTTCCTGCTAGCCTTCCTCTTGGTGGACTTTGTGTTGAACCTGATGGTGTGACGTCCTCAGATCAGACTTTAGCGCTTAGGGCTTAGGATATATACGGAGCACAGCAATGATGGAGTCTTTTGGGGGATTCATAGGCCTTCAGAGGGTGACTTCGCGTCGAGAGCGAAAGCAGCGTTACAGCCATTGTCACCGGTGCTACTGACACCAGGAGTTACATGTAAAGAGCAAAAAACCTAAACCCGAATACTGCACCGTGCTTCACTAGACACGGCTTTTTTCCCAAAGGCTGTGCAGTCTCATGGGTAGTTTAGAACCCCGGCATAGACCTCATCCGCTCCAAGTGATTTAATAAGCAGTCGCAGCAAGAAGCACTACGGTTGATGGTCATAATCCTGCATTACCTTAAGGACCCTACACTATGGGAATTATGGTATATTCCTTGTTATGGGTAATGCAGGATTTTGATCATCAACAGTAGTGTTTCCACAAGACGGACAGCACGTCCGCAACATTTCAGGAGCTCCTCGCTCACCCAAAGTCAGTTTAATCCAACTTTCAAACTCCAAGCCTTCAGCCGGTTTAGGGTTTAGGGTTTAGGTTAGCCGACAGGTACACCTTTACTTCCGAGAGTTTCGGACCGCGCCGACTACTCCTCCACATTGCCGGGCCCTCTTCCCGGGGTTCGATCTTGCGTCGAGCTTGGGGTAAAGGAGGCCGTTATTAGCCCTAAATCCGAATTGGGTGGTTGTCAAAATTATGGCCCTTTTTTGGGTACCCTAAATATTAGGTGCCGTATTATATTAGGGACCCAGAAAGGGACCCTAATTTTGACAACCACCAGAATAAGGACTCTGAGCAAGGTTGGATTTCCTGCTGCCCAGACCTCGCAAGCCTTCAAGTTTCCTCCCAGAAGGTTTTCTCCTTGAAGCTTCTACGATTCAGTGCCCGTGTCGGTTTAGGGTTTAGGGTTTAGGGAGGTATTTGGATTTAGGGCTTGAGACTACATGGCAGGGTTAGAGGGCAGTCATGTCGACAAGGGTCTATACCTAAATCAAAATGAGGAGCCTGGCTTATAAGTCTTAAGGCATATTTAGTCTTAATTTAGAAGACACTTTAAAGGACAAAGAGCCCTATTATGCATGTTGAAGTATCTTCCTCATTTAAGCGGTATTGGGCTCTATGTAACCCAAAGCTTATAATCAAGTTTAGAGGAACCCTTATAGGAGCCCGAATGGCCTAAATTTCCAGGTCGATAGATGAGCCTCCAAAACCCCTTAATTAAGGAATATACCTTAAATTATTTTAGGGACCCTAATTAGATTTAAGGTGTATTCCTTAATTAAGGGGTTTTGGAGGCTCTGGGCACATCAAATCTATCTGAAGCTCCAAACCCTAAAGAGATCTCCATCGCAGTTCCTTTTTTCGCTTGTCTTGTAGGATCCGAACTATAAAATTTGTATAGCCAAACAAAGGAACTACAATACAGACCTCACTAGCGACGACAGGCAAGGTTTCGGAGTTCAGGGTTTAGGGTATACGGCCCAGGCCTATGGAACATTCAACACCAAGACCTATTTCTTGGTGGTGATGGGCTGCCTCCGTGGGTGTCGCCCTGAGTCCGCGCGGGCTGCGACGCGAATCCGTCTGAACAGTACAGCTCCCAAGCCCCACCGGCAATCCTGTCTAAATCGTTCTGGACCTGCGAAGAAGTGCGACTTTTCCCATCCCTTGGTATCCACAAAGAATGGCATTGTGGCTTCGGCCGTCGATATTCGCTGACTACTCCGGGTCGGGCTGGATGTTATATATGTATATATATATACATATAGCTTACAATATATGAATTAAAACACACAGCGTGAAATATCTGTATATAGATGTACCTTTACACATAATATGTATATATATATATATATATATTCACATTTTGCATAACTTGTGTTGGTCAGAGGTTCCTCCGGACGGATGGGAGCCAGCAATCGGGTTCGCAAGCTCGAAGCCCACACTTCCTAAACCTTAAGAGACCACAACGCAAAACTCAACGTCTTCAAGTTCAACCCGGAACTCTAAACTGGCCCTAAACCCTTAAACCCTAAACGCTACTAACCCCTATAAACCCTAACTCTGAACCTAACTCTGAACCCCTTTCAAGCCGCGCAGATCCTTACAAGGATCAGTCCCAATGCTCCTCAGCTCCTACGACCGAAACTCTGCAAACCGAGCCCCCTTCCTAGAACCAGCCCTTGTGAGTTCTTTAAGCTTCTGCTGCCTCTATAATATCCTGACTTGAACCCTAAATCCCTAAACCCTGAACGCCTAAACCCTGAAACCCAGGTACGAGCTGAACTTGGGGCAGCTGGTCATCGCTTCCATCCTCACCATCGACTGAATCTCAGAGACTGCTCATCAAAACATGCAAACAGACATGAGGAAGCACAGTGAACAAGTATCTGTATGTAAAAAGGGATGACTTAAAACAGAGCCAAACAAAAAACAACAGAAATGATTATAAACAGAAGCATAAGTGGATATAAGCACACATCCATGCACAAGTATAACACACACACATATCATATACATAATCATATGTATCCATATATACACATATCTGGCTATCTGAGTTTGTGTGCATGTCCCTCCTCATCTCTCTGAAACTCGCTCTCTCTCTCTCTCTGCCTCGCTGTTGTGTGTTGTGTGTGGAGCATGCAGGGTGCGAGATGTGGAAACAGCTTGTGACACCGACTAGCAGAAATGCAATTATTTCATTGTGCTCTCCAAAATCGCTCAGTGTTTAGTCGGCCCTAAAGATAATGAAGAGGCGCTGTTGCATAATATAGGGGCCTTGCCAATTAGAATAGGGTTTTCGGTGGCTCCTAATTACAACTATAGTATAGTATACCCCCCAAACCCTATTCTAATTATTAAGGCCCCTACATTCGCTTCATTCGACATCAACTGGCTGACATCGTGTTCCTGATGAAAGCACCTGTGCAAACCAGGCTTTCCGGCAGAAGGGACTGTACAAGAATTTGTTGCAGGCGTCCGGTTGGCCGGGCGCTCAATGAACTTCGATCACCCTAATTCATGTAGAATATGCAGGGATGCTAGGAAAAGTTAGATTTTGGTAGCTCGAAGTCCCGGGGTCTAGGGTGCTTGCCCCTTGTCAGTGACGATGACGATGTAGATTATAGCGTGCAGAAAACCAGAAGCCAGCCACATGGGAGTTTCTTGAAGAAAGCGACCCTTCCTGGAGACCGCACTTAGAAGGGAACCTTCGGGCTACCCGTAAGTGGAATCCACGATGAGCGGCGAGCAGTGGGTTGTGCCCTGCATGCTTCGCCTTGTGGGCATTTCAGGTTGGTTTTGTTTGGGGCTTAGGCGGCTTCATCCTTAGAAGAATCCTACAACTTCGACAACTTAGGGTCAGACATCAGGCTACTCCCCAAGTCGTATTCGGGTTTGTTCAACTGTTGCGGCCAGCAGCCGGGAACCTCAAGCTGGAGCTTCCTGCCCTAAGTCTGCACACCGTTTCGGCGCGTCTATTCTGAAGAATCCCAACCTCAAACCCTAAACCCTGAAGAATCCCAAATTTTTCTGACATGTAAACCCACTGTTTAATGCACCCCTTGTCAGATCCTTGTCAGATTATAAAGGGGTCCTACAGTTGATGATATAAGTCCTTCATTACCTTAATGACCCTAGAGCCATGGGGATTACGGTCTATTCCTTATTATGGGTATTGCAGGATTTATATCATCAACCCCAAACCCTAAACCCTATAGATCCCGTAAAGGAGGCCCTGGAAGGTACCCTTACTGTTGATGGACGAAATCCTGCATTAATGATTCCATGGAATATACCATAATTCCCACAGTTTAGGGTCCTTAGGGTCATGCAGGATTTTGTCCATCAGCAGTATGGATCCCTCTAAAGGAACCCCAGGATTTCTTTCATCAACCGTCCTGTACCGGTCCTAAGGGATAAAAGGAGTGATCAATTGAGTAATATAGGGGCCTCAATAATTACCAATACTATTTTCGGGGTATAATTACCAGTACTATTTTCGGGGTTCCTCATTATAATTTTTTGTTTTCTTGGGCCCCAGAACCCTATTCCAATTATTAAGGCCCCTATATTAGGAAGGAGCCCACTGTCAGAGCCCTTCCACAGAGCTCCTGGGTTCGGCTGTCGATAAACATAGGAACAGGACGCTAAAGCTTCTCAAAGAGGGTACGTAGTGGAGGGGTCTAGGATAAGTATGCATCACCACCAGTCCAGAGCTTGTCTATTTTGCCAGGTTCCCGTGGCTTGACACTGCTTTGACCTATCATAACTTCTTTCTTGCCGCCTCCGTCCTGCAAAGTTCATGTAGTCCTGGTCTCTGCTCTGCTGCCTTTTGATTTGTCAAGACTTGCAGAAGGAAGATGACTCCCTGGACCCTAAACTCATAAGGACCTTTAGGGGGGGGGGTAGGGGGAGGGGGGTACGGGGCCTTTATACCTACGACAACAACAACAACAAGGCCTATTTAAGGAAGTATAGTCCCCTACCCCCCTCCCCCTACCCCCCAAAGGGTCCCTATCCTAAACCCTAAAACCCTAAACCCCCTTACCCCCCTAAGGGTCCCTATGATAAACCCAAACTCCCAAACCTTCTGCCATCCTAAGAGTTGCGAGCCGGCATTGTGATGTCTCTAAACAGGAAGCGCCTAATGTGGGGGCCTAAATGATTACCAAGACTTTAAAGGGATCTATAAGGGTTACTATAAGGGATCTATACTATAATATAGGGGCCTTAATGATTACCAATACTATTTCGGCGGTTCCTTACTATAGTTTATACAGTATAATGTGCCCCAAAAACACTGTTTTGATGATTAAGGTCCTATAGTATGAACTTTCGAAACCTCCCTCGACTTAAACCCCCCCCCGGAACTCACATGATGCTCAGCATGCAAGCCGAAGCCCTGCGACAAACACTTTAAAAGCTAGAGAACCTCAAGGATTCGGGTGATTCGAGCAGACACCTTACCCTAGTGATCTAAGGACTCATATTTTAAGGCTTTTGGGCCAAAAGACCATACTATATAAGGCTGTTGGGCTATGTTGATCCCCAGGGTTAAACCCTAAACCCTCACGAATCAGGCCCTGCTTCACAGTCTGCTTCTACGTCGAACATCGGATCGGGCACCTGCTGTGAGCTTAGTTGCTCTCAGTTGTCTCAGGATCTCCACCCTAAACCTAAACACTGCTTAGGTTTGCTATCTGCAAGCGGGGGCAAGGGCTTTGGGGAGTTCGGGGGGGCTTGAAGCTTCCATCGGGCCAGGGGATTTGGGCTTAGGAGTTATGACTTATGGGGGTTAGCTCGAATCCTAGCCAGCTTTCGATTACTAAACCATAAACTCCTACTAGACCCCTCGTAGAACCGATTGGGTTACTCCGGATCTTGAAATATGTGCGAGCTTCGGCGTCAGCAGCGACAGGTGCAACACCTTGAAACCCATAGTAACCCAACACAAATTTCTGCCACACCGAGTCACACCTTTGTCAACAAACTGTCTATGACGTAAACAAGCCGTGCAGAAGCTTTAATGACCTTGCAAGTCAGTATTTCGGGGCATGCGTTGAAAGCACCTGTATTGGGCCTCTGATTCTGAACACCCTGAACTAAAGCCTAAGTGGATAAGCACATCGCAGGGCATGTCGCTGTGATTCTACTGAGGCCGGTTGTGTACCAGCATGCTCACAAAATGCAGCTTGGCTGAACTTGTCGCAGCGAGTATACACCAAGTAGGTGAACCGAAGACCCTGAACCCCTACTAAAGGGTCCTAACAACCACCTTTTCTACACTGGGGATTCCTTATATTATAACTATAGCATAATGGGCCCCAAAACCCGCTTCTAAGTATTAAGGCCCCTGTATTACGTTAAACCGGTTAAACCCTTAAACCTTCAACCCCTAAATCATGAACTCTCCCTTGATGTTTGAATGCGATACACCTAAACCTTAGCATCGGCTTGACACAGGAGAAGCGTAACAAGGGCTTGGGCGGGTTCTACAGTCTTGGATTGTGGAGTTTAGTTGTTTTTAGTGGAGGGGGCGGGGATCCAAACCTCCCAAATGCCAGTCGCCAAAGAGGCATCACTATCTGCACGACTCCACTGCCTTTGATGCGCACATCTACGGCAGTGGCATGAACGAGGTCCAATGACCACGGGAACCTACACACATGTTCACCTCGGCTGAGTTGTAAACCGGCTCCGTGCACTGAATTGGGGCGGCATCCGATTATTTAATTAGGATCGAACATAAATAGACTGGGAACGCCCTTGTTTTCGTAGACGTTCATGGTGAATGTGGTGAAGCCCCCATATGCTAGTTGCTACTCTCGTTGTAATTAGCTGTCGCCCCTAATCCCAGACCCGAGAAGCCCTAAATCCGAAAGCCGATGTTAAAGCGCTAAGCCCTAAACCCTAGGGACACCTACAATCTAAGGTTAGACGTATGGGCCCCTAGTATGGGCCCTTAGCCCTTTTAAGGGACCTTAAAGGGTACAAATCGGGTATATATTAGGTATATAAGGATCCCAGGCTTAAGGGCCCATACTAGGGGCCCATGGTTCCACCCCAAGATACAAGTACACCCTAAAGTTACCCTAAACCCTAAACCCTAGGCCCTAAAGCATTCCAGCGCGCGCTCTCCAGGAGTTCTTTTGGATCCTCGCAGAGACGTTGCCCTGTCAGAAACTCAGAGCACCCTAAACCCTAAACGGGTTGTGTGGTCGACGACTATCCCTTGGGGATCAAAATTAGCCCAACAGCCTTATATAGTATGGTCTTTTGGCCCAAAAGCCTTAATATATGAGTCCTTAGCTCCCTAGGGTATGTATCTCTTTAGGGTGACGGTGTTTAGTTTAGGGTTTAAGGTGTTTCGGCTCAAAAATTCCAGTTGGGGGGCATTCGGGGCTTTGTGCAGGTTGTTCTGGTATAGGGTTTACATGGGAGTTTCCGAAAATTGGGGATCCTGATATAGCACCCTAAATAGTAGGATTATTATTATAAGGAGCCCCAGATAAGGTACCCCTAATTTTCGGAAACTCCCACACGATTTGCTCTACCATGATTTTTTGTATGCGTTGTTGAATAAGACTTCTTGTGTTGAGCTCAAGGTGGTAGTTCAATTTAGGGTTGACATGCCATTTGTGTCGTCGGGATCTGGAGAAGCCCAGAGACTTAGAGACGTCACTTTCGCTCTTTACACAGGGTTTGGGGGATTCACATGGTGTCTGTACAGGGTTCATCTAGGGAACCCATATGGGTTGAGAGGCTGGGAATCAGGACTTGGCGTAAACTTGAATGGGTTTCCGGTCGTGGGTTTGCCCGCACATGTTCGAGGCTCCTGTCACTAGGAATCGGCTTCAGAGGTAGATCCGGAAACCGGTTCACCTCTGACCGTAACCCCCTGACTCAAGCCCCAAAAAACACACTCGAGAACCCTCAACGCGAAGCTGCACCAGAAGTAAACACAGTCTTCATTTGAGCCTCCTTGGGAGCTGTCCGACACTGTGAACATTCCACTAAAGACTCAAGAATGTCAAAGCCGAAGCCTGTGCAGGATTCTGATTGTAACATGTAGGAGTTTAGTGATTGTGGTTTGGGGTGCAGCGGCTACTCCGCCCCTCCACGAACGAACAGCTCCCTGGGGTTTGGGGTCGTGACGTGCTCATGCATTTAGGTCACGAAGGCTCCGGTCAAAATTCAAGGCCACTCCTTGACCGCAGAATGTGGTGCCGTTTTTTGGATAACCTACTTGTGGCTAGGATGCTACAATTTCAAATTAGGGTAACCCGAGCAAGTAACGTTACATTGTAGGATCTAGCCTGAACCCCACTGCCCACAAGACTTTGATATATCGTCTTGCCGACAATCGTTGATCCTTCACCTCTAGCGAGAGCAAGATGGCTATGCACGAGGTCTCCTCGCACCCAGTTTCTTCTTCCCGTACTTTCTGCCTCTTGGTATGTGTTTGATGTGAGGTGGCGGTGGGCGAGTGTGCAGCTGTTCAGGTAGTTTTCGGTTGTTGGTGCTTTTGCTACGTGGGGTTGCTCGCGAGGCAGCCTGGTTTCAAAAATAAGGTTAGCCGACATTATGCCTTCTTTCAGCTTGTAGAATGAGTCGGAGAAAGCTTTGTATGGAAGAAGTGGAGACCTTTCCTAAGTTTGCAGTCTTTCCCAAGTCGGATGCTTTGGGCTCTACCAGCTACCATTGCACCACGATACCCTGTCCTGCACAAGCGCAGTTGCAAGTTTGTTGGGTTCCATTGCTGTCGCTATGTGTGGCTTTATGAGCCTTCTGGGTGTCTTTAGGGCCTCAACCTCGATTCAGCGCTGGACTCCTAGACCCTAGGCCCCATGTAAACCTTAATCCTTGTACCCTAAATCCCGAACCCTAAACCCGAACAGGGGCTAGATGGAAATAGATGTCTAGACACTGCGGAGAAAAAACTCGAGCATCAGCCGCATGCCGGCATGTTCAGCAAACAGCTCGTATGGTTTGGGTTTGGGGTTTAGTTGAGGTGGTTAGCCAAAATCTTGCGTGCAGCCGAGGAATATCGATACGCTGTACTCGCCAGGGGCCCCAGGTTGTACTTGGAGGATCATGGGACTTAGTAAGTATGCTTATAAGTACATTAACTGGGGTTATACGTAAGTATTCACAAGTATAGTTTAGATTAATAGCCCGCCCTACACTAACTCCCAAAATCCTTCACGTGCCGCGTAATAGGTAATCACAAATAAAGTGTATAGTAGTAACCCTAGTTATTAATCAACTCCAATGATCTTGTAAGTGCCAGGTTCTGGAGGAAGCGGCAGGGCTTAGACATGGGAGTTTCCGAAAATAGGGGTACCTTATTTTGGGGTCCTCACAATAAGGATCCTACTACTTGACGTACTATATTAGGGCCTCCTATTTTCGGAAACTCCCACATGGCGACGCAAAGCTTTGGATTCAGGGGATCGGAGCCTCGATTCTCCCAAGGGGCCCCAGGTACTGTTACGAGGGGGATACGTTCCCAAATCATAGCGGTTCAATAAAGGGGTTCTTTTCAGGGTTTTATGAGGGCTCCTCTATGGGGACTTTCCCAAATCATAACAATGATCCCACGTTTTTGCATGCGAACGTGATGCTAATCCGTAGACCGAAAACCCAAATATGCTCATATCTCGTCCGAACCGCGGCCTCTACCTCTACTTGCAGGTTCGTGGATAGTTATAAGTAGGACTTATGAGTAGGAATATAGTTACAGTTAGAGCCGATATTAGGCTTATAACCACACTTATAACAGTATAGGGCTGGCCCCCACGGACGTGCAGGTCGTGGACCAACAAGTCTTCACACACGCGCACGGCGGATGAGAAGGACGTAAGCAGTCGCATTCCAACTTACTCCTTGCATGATCCCACAAGCAGGAAGTAACTGTGCTGAAGTCCGCTTTGCAGTGGAGATTAACAAGATAGAGCTGTGTGCCGAAGGAGTATGGCTTTTGCGACGAGGCCGTCGGGAAGTACCGGCCAAATACGCAAGAGCATGTTTGTGGTTATCGAAGTGCAGGCATTATTCCCAAACCCTGAAGCCACAGTTGCTTTGCAGTTGTATTACCGTCAGCACATCGGGATGTAGGGGGCAACTCCCTAAACCCTAAACCCTAAACCCGACCAAAGTCTTCCACGGGGTTTTAAATCAATTGCTGCTACTATGCCTCGTAGGGCTTCTACTGCTACTGTACTTTACCTAAAGTCTCCATTGTAGTTCCTTTTTGGGGTTACCTTTCTAGGATCCTTAATATAAATCTGGTTAAACCAAAAAAGGGAACTACAATGGAGACTACAGGTAATTGACTTTAACATACTCTGAGACTAAATGGTAGAGTGGTTTGTTAGTCTCAAGGGTACTGGGCGCTTTGCGCAGTGGAAGCAAGTCTGCAGTGGACGCAGTTGTAGCAACGCTATTACTCATGATATGAACAAGCAACTCAAGAAGGATCATGAGAAGCAGGCGAACTTCCATGCCGATCACCACACCCTGCACCGGGCGAACTTCGGATCGTCACAGGGCATTCTGCGTCGACCTCGGAGGATGTATGAGTTTCAAGTCACTAAACCCCTATAACAACAAGGGACCCCAATCAAATCTTTGGATAGGGATCCCATTCTTGACATAGGCCGCCTTTAGGTTCGTGTCCTCATCTCTGATCCCGTATGAGACTTTCATGAAATTATAAGTCCATCATATCTGAACCCCTTAATACGAGGGCTCCCAAACTGACGAGAGACCAGACCCTTGCCCTTTTCGGCCAACGGTAAGCCTTTGATAAAGAAGCCTGAATAATCAGTACTGCTATGCCTGAGGGTTCCTGGTTTCAACGATAGTAGAATATCCACTGAAATCTGGATGCCTGCTATAATGGTAGAAAAAAGTATGCCCCCAAGTCCAGCTACAGCCTGAGTGTTAGAAGACGCGTGCAATCGTGCCGGTAAGGGTAATCACTGCATCTGCAGTATTGGTCCTGAAACACCTAGTGCAAAGAGTGCCACTAGGGATAGTACATGCAGAATAAATCTCCACAACAGACAATAATGTCACGTGCTGTCTGTAGTAGTATTCATAAGGCGTGCACACACATATGCTCTCCAGTCCATACTTACATACATACATACATGCATTCATGCACGTAAACATTCATTCACATGTATGTATGTGTATATATATATATATACACATATTGACATACAGACATACATACATGCATGCATGCAGCTTTTGACAGCACAGCCTTTAAGCTGAACCATCAAGCAGCGAGGTTGGATGTCTATTTCGGCACCGCAGGGGCCAACACGCGGGGTGCAGCAGGCCGTCCAAGAGGTGTAGTTTCGATCTCAAGGTACACTTGTAGCCGAAAAGGATCGAAAAGGCTTACCTTTTTAATCTTTAGGGAATTATATAGAAACCATAGTGAGGAACCCTGAAAAAGTAGGTCCTTTCGGCTACAGGCCGGGCTCATGATGTCCGTGAGGGCCTCCAGGGGCTGAGGCTTGGATTGGCGACGACAAACGACGACGACTTCCGCAAATGCTGCCGGTGCTGCTGTTGCTGCTCCTGTTACCTGTAGGCTCATGCCCTACCCCTTTTTTAGGGTATCTACTTTTCTATATAGCAGATCCTAACAGTAAAATTAGGTATCCAAAAAAAGGGGTAGGGTATGAGCCTCTAGGTAAAGCTAGCGCTACTGCTACTGTGTAATTAACTGCTTTGGATCCCATGCTGAAGGTCCTTCTTTTCCAGGGACTACGTTGCAGATTGACTTCTCTCGGGGTTAAGGGGCACAAGATATACCCAAGTAATCGAGCTTCATTACATATAGGTTCCTGAACATGAAAGCCTTTCACTTTTTCTACCCCACCTTTAGCCTGGCTCCCCTGACTGACCAAGCCCAAATTCTATTCCAGGACCCCCCAAGAGCCTCTTAATAGAGCCCAACTCGCCCTTAATGGTGGGTATTTAGGGTATATTAAAGGGTAGTTTGCGGGGGTCTAGGGTAACACTAGCCTTGAGCAGTGAAACATTGAGCTCCAGATCTTGCCCTAAGGCTCCATGTACCCATATAGTATAATATACTTAGGCCTTAAAGTACCTATATAGGGACCCCTTTAAGGCTTAAGTATCTACTATAAAGGCACATGGAGCCTGTGGGTTGCGCAACACTCAACATCCTGACCTTTAACCTTTTGGGGTTGATATAATCCTACCATAATTGAGAAGGCCAACCTTCTTGGGCTAGGGTACTCAGCCCCGAAGATGAACAACTTCCAGGCCTGACGTACGAACGGAAAGAGCATCCTAGCGACCCGGAGAAGTTCGTCATCCGGATAGAGCGTCGAGAGCTCAAGTCGGTTTGCAAGGTTTTGTTTAACATTTAGGGCTTGGGCTTTAGGGTTTAGATTCCGTAAGGGCGAGTCGAGGTCTTGAGGTATTGGTTTCAAGATTCTGGGGTGTTGGGTTCTCAGCGCGTATGTGGGAGTTTCCGAAAATTAGGGTACCTTATTTTGGGGTCCTTATCATAAGGATCCTACTAATTAGGGTACTATATTAGGATCCCCTATTTTCGGAAACTCCCATGTAGATCCTTGGGAATACAGCTTCCGACGTCAACCCCTTGGACGTTTGATTCTCTTTTCTTGCACCACCGCCTGGGCATTGTACCCAGCAGATTTATTGTAGGACATGATTCAGGAACCCTCAGCCCTAAACTAACTTCTACTGTTTTGCGGAGCTTCGTCAGAGTCGAAGTTGGCATTTTACTGGATGCTGTTGATGGTCAAAATCCTGCATTACCCATAATAAGGAATATACCATAATTCCCATAGTTTAGGGTCCTTAAGGCAATGCAGGATTTTGTCCATCAACCGTGTCTCGGCATACGAAAGGGATCGGAATAGTTAGTAGTCGAACACTCGATCACCTTCGGAGCTGCCTATGTAACTCTGCCATTTATTTGCCTTGTTCCAATTCTTAAAGCCACGGTTTAGGGTTTTGGGTTTAGGGTTTAGGGTTAAAGCCTCTGGATTCCTTCGTTTGCTTTTGAGCATCCAGGTGGTCCTTACAGGACCAGAAGTTATCTTTCTTGCCCGTTCTTTCTCCATGGCCTACCGTCCCAGACGGCCTTAAGACCAACACCTGAAGTCCCCGACGAGACCTGGTATCCACATGACTGCTCGAAGAGTCCCGGAAACCTTATAGGCATCATGGCACGAGCATATTCTACAGCTCCCCTCTAACACACAATGTGGATGTACACATCTACAGGTCTACAGGTGTACTTCTGTACGTCTTTATATATACATATGTGTGTGTCTACGTACGTGGGGGATATTTGTATCAACGATAACCATAGTTGGTAACACAGAAACTCCTTCTTTTGTATTGTGGTGGTGCTTACACCTCAAACCTTTGTATCATCCTAAACCCTGAACCCCAAACCCTAAGCCTATAAAGCGAGAGCAAAAACGAGGCGCAGAAGGCTCCCTCAGGGTTGCGAGCACGGCGGCGGCGCCGGCCGTGCCCTGTCTTGCAGAGCCCCGGGGCCCGAGGGCTCAAAGTAAAGAAACCCTTAAACTACCATCACCTACTTTTTTGTAGGTTCTTATTATGAACGCTACAGGTTTCCTTCAGCTACCATCACCTACTTTTTTGTAGGTTCTTATTATGAACCCTACAGGTTTCCTTCAACTACCAGAACCTACTTTTTTGTAGGTTCTTTCTATGAACCCTACAGGTTTCCTTCAACTACCATCACCTACTTTTTNTTTTTTGTAGGTTCTTATTATGAACCCTACAGGTTTCCTTCAACTACCAGAACCTACTTTTTTGTAGGTTCTTTCTATGAACCCTACAGGTTTCCTTCAACTACCATCACCTACTTTTTGTAGGTTCTGATTATGAAGATAAAAACAGGTTTCCTTCAACTACCATCACCTACTTTTTTGTAGGTTCTTATTATGAACCCTGCAGGTTTCCTTCAACTACCATCACCTACTTTTTTGTAGGTTCTTTTTATGAAGCCTACAGGTTTCCTTCAACTACCATAACCTACTGTTTTGTAGGTTTTTATTATGAACCCTACAGGTTTCCTTCAACTACCAGAACCTACTTTTTTGTAGGTTCTTTCTATGAAGCCTACAGGTTTCCTTCAACTACCATCACCTACTTTTTTGTAGGTTCTTTTTATGAAGCCTACAGGTTTCCTTCAACTACCATAACCTACTTTTTTGTAGGTTCTTTTTATGAAGCCTACAGGTTTCCTTCAACTACCATAACCTACTTTTTTGTAGGTTCTTTTTATGAAGCCTACAGGTTTCCTTCAACTACCATCACCTACTGTTTTGTAGGTTCTTATTATGAACCCTACAGGTTTCCTTCAACTACCAGAACCTACTTTTTTGTAGGTTCTTTCTATGAACCCTACAGGTTTCCTTCAACTACCATCACCTACTTTTTTGNTTTTGTAGGTTCTTATTATGAACCCTACAGGTTTCCTTCAACTACCAGAACCTACTTTTTTGTAGGTTCTTTCTATGAACCCTACAGGTTTCCTTCAACTACCATCACCTACTTTTTTGTAGGTTCTTTTTATGAAGCCTACAGGTTTCCTTCAACTACCATCACCTACTTTTTTGTAGGTTCTTTTTATGAAGCCTACAGGTTTCCTTCAACTACCATCACCTACTTTTTGTAGGTTCTGATTATGAACCCTACAGGTTTCCTTCAACTACCATCACCTACCTTTTTTGTAGGTTCTTTATATGAAGCCTTCAGGTTTCCTTCAACTACCATAACCTAGTTTCTTTAGGTTCTAATTATGAGCCCTAACATCGAGTCTAAAGAGATCATAGAGAGAAGTAGGATTCGGCAGTTTTCGGTACTCGACGGCATGGTGTGAGGTATGGGGCTTTCGTTTTTCGGTCGGCTTTCGGCTGCATTCCGCAATTGGGCATCGCCCGGCCTTAGGACATCGGCCCAAGACCCTCGGATCCCGAATTGAACAGCAAGACTTGTGGGTTTTAGAGATGCTTTAAAACCCAAGTGAACCGCAAGGTTTGCTAGGGTTTGAGAGACTTTGAGCCTGAAATGAACCTCAAGATTTGGGGTGCAGGGTTTGGTTCATTGTTTGAGACATAAGATGTGAGGTTCCGGGTTAACTAGGTTTTACGGATCAAGACTTACACCTCTAGGCCTCTAGGCTTCAGAGACCAACCCACATTTATTCTAAAGCCGAAATCCCAGTAAAGCCAACCCGAAACCCGAAATACTCTTTCAAAGGCCTCGAATCCACAGGTCACCCAGGACAATGCGGACGAGCACACTCTCGCCAGCAGTGACCGTGTCGTTTCCGAGGCCTGTCCATCGAAAGCCTCAGCAAAGTAAAAACGGAAACCCGAAATTGAGGAACTTAAGCAGCAACACTCACCCATCATCTTCTCTTGCTCTACTCTACTCAACAAGGTATTCTCGGGGGCGAAAAAGATCGGAAGGACCTCGAACACACGTAAAGCAAGGGGCAGGGACTTCGTAAGTAATGTAGGAACCTGATCAAGAAACCCTGGCCCTATAACCCCCCAATCTAGTAGGGTCCATATAAGGAACCCGAATAAAGGCCCAAGGTTTCTTAATCAGGTTCCTACATTAAATTATAAGGGGGGTTTTGCAGGTGTTCTACTCGGGGGACTAACTGGTAACCTGCTTTGGGCCGAACGTATAGCCGCAAACCCAAACCGTAAATCCTGAACCCTAGACCCAACACCTTAAACCCTAAACCCTAAACTTGTGAAAGGGCTGGTGGGCCCTCTGGTAGATCACTGCCGCTTACAGTTCCATCCATAGCATGGCAACATGGGCATTCGAATTTGTGTCTTTTTCGCGTCTGTTTGTTGACACGACGAAGCGAATGTCTGCCCTTAGTGATGTACAATTTATGGGCTGTTGCCTTCGGAGTTCAAAGTATTAAATATGACATGCGACTGCTGTGCTATACATAACATGGCCCAGGGGTCCTCTTTCGTAGCCTTCCCCTGGTAAGCCACGAGCAGTCGGGCGTCGAAAAGCTTCAGACCTGCATGGAAGAGGCGCTTCAACANCGACTGCTGTGCTATACATAACATGGCCCAGGGGTCCTCTTTCGTAGCCTTCCCCTGGTAAGCCACGAGCAGTCGGGCGTCGAAAAGCTTCAGACCTGCATGGAAGAGGCGCTTCAACAAAACTTTTAACCAGCCCATGATCCCTTGATTAAGCATTCCTAAACCCTAGACACCCAGATCCTTTGAAGCACTCTTCTCTGAGGCAGAGTTGGCGTCAAAGACCACAGAGGAGGAGGGAGTTCGGCGCACAGCTGCTTCGGCTTAGGGTGTAGCTTCAGGGCGGGCAGGGGTTTCGCAAGTTTGAAGTTGGCGGGGTAGTCCTATTAGCGGCCTCGAGTCGAGAAAACTTTGGGTTTATGTCTTTGGGTTCGGATTCCCGGGTTCGAAAACTTGCGGTCCAGAGAGATCTGATCTGTGGATCGGGCCCCTGGGGAGGTGGCTGGCAGACAGAGCTTCGTGGAATAATTAGGTTAGCGCTTCTTGAGATAACCAGGCACAGGTGTATGGATTAGGAAGTAGGATTTGGGGTGTAGTGTTTGGGTTAAGGCTTTGGGGAGTGACGGTGTAGGGTTTAGGGTTTAGGGTCACGCATGATGTAGTTGCATGTGGGTCGCCTCCTTCGGGTTCAGTTTGATCTTGCTAGCGGGAATCGCCAACCCTAGCATGGATGCCAAGTTGCCCTCCTGCGCCTGAACCTCGCACCAAAAAACGAATCCTAAATGCCCTAAATCCCAAACCCTAAACCCTAAACCCTAAACCCCAAACCCTAAACCCTAAACCCTAAGCTCCGCCTCTAGGCAAGTCGCAGCACGAGGAGTCACAACTGACTGACAAAGCCTGGTCTAATCGGACCTAAACAGGCAGAATGCGTATTAAAGATATCCCCCCATAGCCTCTATGTACTTGTAATCATCTGGGCCCCTATATTCTACTGTAAACTTGATTGTGACAGCAATTACTATGCCCAGAAATCCAGCTTTTAATGGCCAAACAATCCTGGGTTTACAAGAGCAGGTGTGTAAGCTTCTGGCTTAAAGACAAACGGGCTTGGCCTTATGGACTTAGTGTCGTGAGTGTATGCAGCGATGTCAAGAAAACAGTTCCCCACCTGACCCAAAGCCCTAAGCCACCTTGCTCCAACTGGAACTGCCAAGATCTGGATTGCCATCGACGGCGACGTGCTGGACGTTTCTTGCCCTGCATATACACCTGCGGCCATCTCTGTCCCTCCCTCCCTCCCTCGCTCGCTCGCTCGCCACATCTCTCTCTCTCTCTCTCTCTAGACATGTTTATGTATATCTAATATATATTTGGTTGCTATCTATCGATGTATACCAATATATGCTTATATCTATACATTATCTCATATTAGTTGCATGTCTGGTATTGCTTTGGGAGGCTTGGCTTTCCTAGTTTGTCCGGCCGAGAGACCAGACCCACATTCCAAGCTGAAACCTTGCAGGAAACTATATCCTCCTAAGCCATAAACCCTAAACCGTTAAACAATGAGTCTAAGGCTTGGCGGTTTGGGCATGAAGGGCTTTGGGTAGCATTTGTTGAATCGGACACAGAGTCATAGAGCTTCAGTCTGGATGCCTGGGGTTTACAGTCTTCAGGGTTCAGGGCTTTAGGGCTTAGGGGTTTAGGGTTTAGGGGTTAGGGTTTAGTGTTTCTTGAGTACTTCACCTATAGAAATTGTTGAGAGCAGCTGTAATTTTTGTGTGTCTGGGCTCGAGGCTCAGCGATTCTGCAGCGACATAGAAGAGAACCTCTGTAGAATCCATAGCATTCGTGGTCCATTGGTAGGTAGCTGCAAGCAGAACCTAGCAAGCCAACGGTTTGCCCACGAAGGGCCATGCAATCTGCGGCTCGTCGCCGTTCTGCGGGACGGATGTGGCGGTAGGCTTCCACACCTTGCACCCCAAGGCCGATTGAACCTGGCCCAAATGTCCAAGAGTATTTGTTGGGGTTATAGGGTGAATGATAACTTTTAGCAATTAGGGCAGCTAGATCTATCTGGCAATATTTGTTTGGTTTATCCTTGGCACACGAATGCTTCTCCCAAGGTCACCGCCTTCCACAAGCGACACCCGGGTGGCAGCGACGTCCTCCTACAGTATGCCGGGGCCGCCGCCCTCTTGCATGGAAGTGAGGGGCTCCCAAAATCGATGGACCCTAACGACACCCGAGCTTGGCTAAATAGTGCCACCATACGGAGGCCTTCCATATCCAGCTCTGATCTACCCTGAGCATCCAATATTGATTACAATCAATATGGCTTGAAGCATATTGATTTCGTTAAAAAATCAATGTATTATATTGAAAATGCAAAGAAAACAAATCATTATAAAAGAGAGGTTAAACAAACATGAAAATCAATATATGGAATCAATACAAAAAATCAGCATTGAAATCAATATGATGCCACGACTGTTTTGCATCGCCTTGCTGCAAAAGCCATAGT
>BGNK01006883.1:8695-27467 GCA_003297005.1 Symbiodinium sp. clade A Y106 | reverse complement strand
TCTGGTTAAAAAGGTGCGAAAAAATGACCTTTTTCATATTTTTTTCCGCGCACACCGTATCCGAAGAATGTACCCAATGCCTACGCAAAAAAGCGTCCAAATTCAGAATCCTAACATCCTAAACGCCCCAAGCAGTCAAAAAACAAGTCATGCTCTCCCTCGACCATAACCTCCTAAGCGCCAGTAAATTGGTACATAATACATTTGTGTATAATGGCATCACCATAATTTTATTCTCACCATAATGTTATTATCAGTAATACAGATAAACTACATCAATAGTACAATATATCTAGCAGCAGATAAATAACAGGAAAATTACAATGTATGAACAATTCATAAACAGTTCTAATTCGACATTTCTGGCTGGACCCCATCACGGCCCAAAAAAAATGATGGCGTTCACAACAACATGTAACGGAGTGGCCTGTCGGTTTGAATGTTCGGGTGCCCAGCAGTCCGATGTAGCGGCCTTAAGAACTAACATAACCACCGTATTTGTGAAGTATTCCAGCCCCCGGAGGGTGTAGCTGAAAAATGCTGAAAACTGTTTTTGCTCATTGTTCCATATTGGACATACAAGGCTAACCACGTGGCTGTGGATCCAGAGTTATATTGAGCCCGTTAACATTCAAATCGACAGGTCACTCCACGACAAGCTGTCGTGAACGACATCACGAACCTGGCCGTCATGGCAAGCCTGAAGTGTCGAGTTAAAAACTGTTTGTGAAACTTTAATACATTGTAATCCTACATGTTTATATCTGCTGTTCGGCATGGTGTACTATCAGTGTAGCATCTGCAAATTGATCCTTTTCGACTGGGGCTTAGGAAGTCTAGGGTCGAGGCATTGAGCTGTACAATGTTTTGGAGCGTTTAGGGTTTAAGGATTCTCAATTGTGGCGATTCCTGCGCAGACACTGGGCACACCCACCGGATACGATTGAAGGGCCAAAGAAGTGGATAACAGTGGCCAGACACAAAAACAACAACGACGACTGCCATCACAGCGCCAAACCTGAAAACGGAAGACTCCTAACTCAAAACTCTACATATTCCCCGCCCCAACCCTCGATCCTCCCTCTGCTGCTGCGCCACCAGCTGCTCCCACAGGTACTGCCGGAGATTGCTCAGTTGCAACTCTCCGGGCCGTACGAACAAGAACCATCGACATCTCCATCTCATAGATGATCATACTGAGGCTGCGACGCCTGTTGCAGGCCTGCGTCGCAGAAGCGGGTGCCATCCTCGCAGAGGCTCGAGTGAAAAGAGGCGGCGTCGAGGTGAGCCTCAAGACATTGCTTAAGCAGATTCATTGCGGGGTTTAGGATCGCGTTCGTGCCAGATTCAGAAACGGCCTTGAAGATCTTCGGATCTTGATCTATGGCCTGTCGGCAATCATGAACCTGCCCCGCAACATTTGACATGCCCCCATAGACCAAGTCTCTCTCCGCCGGTCGGACTCAAACAGCTGAAACACGCGAAGGGCGCACCGCGTGCATGAATTGCTGCAGGAGAAGGCGCACGTGCCCACGACAGCCTGGAAATATGCAAGTCAATGCTGTGCTGTTGTTTACTGCACCTTTGTGTACTATGCGCCGTGGGCTCAGAGAACTCAGCAATACAAGGCAGGCCCGAGTTGTTAGACTCTGTCTGCTAGACCCTAACTTAAACTTAGTGGACCGAGTGATAAACTCATGCGGTCGAACGATCAAATATTTATGCCGCAGTGCATACGGCATGAATCGGCCTGGCCGCAGACGGGTCTTGCATTCTTGCTCTCTGGCTTCTATGCTGACTTACTGTTTGATGTGTTTATCACAGGCTCGGATCCTGTTGCATTCGCAACTGCTTGCTGTCGTGTGTAATGTATATGCCCGCGTGGCGCGCTGGCCCTTTACAAACCAGTGCTGCAGTGTTCTCCAAACATTTTTCGCTAATTATTCATAACATATATGTGTGTAGTCTCTAGCTCTCATGTCACGGAAAATTTGCAGGCATTTGTATGTAGTAGACACATTGCTATATTCTACCGAAAACTTTTGTGCGCTGTTGCGCGCGTTATCATCAGATCTTGCATCCTAGATTGTTTCATAAACTCATGTTCTACATGTTCGTCTCATCGTAGTACATCGCTATACCTGGTTGTACACAGGCATCTGCTCGTTTGCAGCCATGTACTGCTGTATAACTTCTATTGCCTTATACCGTTACTCGATTCTCTCACCATAGCCTGGAGGCCGAACAGGGGGCCGAGTGAGCAGCCGTGAAGCTGGAGTTGAGCATCTCCAGCTTCCAAAGATGCCCAAAATAAGATAGAATCGGCTAGGCCACACAGAAAGAAACGTTCCCAAGCCCATCCCCTGAAGAATGTTGAATGTTCGAATACTTCAATCGCATGAACTCCAAGGATGCTGTCGGGGTGCTGAAAAGCTCCGCGTTTAGGGTCGGATCGTTGCACCGCGCCTCTAAACCTCAGTCAGAAGTATGACGTCGTTTTTTCGTTGCACCAGGTTCACGTCGGTCGGTGCCACCGGACGGCGCAGGCGAAGCTGGACCATGGTGCGGAACAAGCGTAGCTCGACATGGAGCCCCAGCTTGTGGCCGCAAGAACACGCAGGTGGTCGGACGGAGCGACCTCAAGGTTGTTGGTGGCGATAGCAGCGAGGAGGCCAGGGTTGTAGGCAAGGTCGTAGGCAGGGTACAGGCCAACGCAACCTCGGACTGTTTGGGTGAGGGAGGCGATGTAGGCAGCTGGTGCGTGCAGGTTAGCGAGTCTGAGGCCAAGGCCACCGACGGATGTGGCGAGGGAGGCCTGCTCCCAGGCCTGTGGTGAGTGGCCCAATGCACATGTGTCCAAGGCAAGCGTGCACCTCAGCATCGAAGGTTGCAAGAAAGGTGCAGAGTGCTCCAGGCGGGGTGACGCGCGAGGAGTAAGCAACGCGGCAGAACGAGGCACAGCCGGAGGAGCAGAAGGCCGGTCTGGACATCGGGATACGTCGGGCGGGCTGCCAGTTCGCGGAGCAGCGGACGGGCCTTCCCGACTCGCTCTGTCATCATGAAAGCTTCGCAGTAGTGAGCGGCGATGGGGGCCCCGAGGAAGGAGAAGGCGCCGGTGGGGTTGACCTGCACGCCCGCAGGGAAGGCACGCATGTCAACAGAGCTGTCAAGGCCAGCACATGTCACAACCTCGCATTTGCCAGGGTTGAGCTCGAGCCCAAACTGGCAGGCGGCGGCAGCGAGGCGGTTCAGTGCCGCGGCGACGTGGCGGTAGTCACCCGCGAAGCACACGTCGTCAAGGAACGCCAGCACCAGCTCTGGCGGGGGCGGCCCCGAGCGGGCGGCTTCTAGGTCAGCGCCGAACAGGAGGCGGCTGTGCCGGTCATATGTCCACTCACTCAGCCCAGGGGGAGAGGCCAGGCATGTGCAGCCGGACTTGGCGCAAGAGAGCTGCTCGGTCAACTGTGTTGAAAGCGTTGCGGAAATCGACCTTCACAAGAATTTTGCACGCGTGGCCAGAGTTACATGGGCCCAGTGCAGGACGGTGTGGACGGCGGCTCCAGCGAGGTGGGGCGCGAGCTCAGGCGGCCCGCTCCCAGATGCAAGCAACCTGACTACGTCGGCAAGGTGAGATGCGATCTCGTCTGCGTGAGGTGCAGAGGGCCTCGCCCTCACCGGCGAGGCTCATGCATCGGGAGTGGCGGGCCGCAACCTCGGAGTCATGGTCGCCAGGGCGTGGGCAGGATGTGGCGGCGTGGGGCTCCCACAGCTCCTCCCGCTCGCCCTCCAGCCATCGGCGGCAGCGGCGCAGGGCGTTCTGGGCGGCCGCATCCCGACTTTTGGAGCCGCCGCGGTGGGCGGAAGACCGCTTTGGGCAACATAAGCAAGTCGCGCCAGGCACGAAGGGAGTTTGAAGAGGCTGTGGCGGCCAGGGCTCGAGCAAGGCATTGGGCCCAGGCACTGCGAGCTAGCTTAGGCACATGATGCAGGACAGGGACCCGGGCCGGACAGACCTGGCCTATGTCGGGGCACGCGGCCGCAGCTTGTGGCGGGGGGGGGGGGCGGTGGGCGGCGGCATCGGCGCGGGCGAGGGGCCTGCAGCGAGGATGGGTGCCGTTGTGCCGCTGGGCGACGAGCAGGCCGCATACTTGGCACTTGTCCAAAGAGTGCTGAGCGAGATAAGCAGGTGGGACGTCGCCGGAGAGCGAGCCCGCACAGTGGTCGTTGAGGTGGGCCTGCATGCTAGAATGGCTGCTCCACCTGGCAGGGCAGAAGACACGCGGGTTAGTCGCGGCGCGATGGTGGCGCCCAGGCGATGCAGAGGAGCTTTAGGCAGATGCCCGGCTTCGAAGAGCTCCAAGGCCTGGGTCTGGCCTGGCACGAAGAAGAAAGAAATTGGCATGCTTTTCATCCTGCTCGTCCGACAGAGCGAGAGAGCAGGCAAAAGCAGAGAGGCAACAACAGTCGACACACAAGCACCCAAAAAAGGGGAAGTTATTTTTCCGACCCGCAATGTTATTTTTCCAGACCCACGACGGGGATCAGAAAAGTAGTCTTAGGCAGGATTGGGGTCAAAAAAATAACCATGGGGGCCGGAAAAATAAGGAGGCCAGGCAAAAGCTATGCCAAGCTCAGTGGGGGCGCCAGAGCGCAAACGACACCCATTAGCAGCACCACCATGTCACCGATTGGCGTAGCAACGCATATCCAGCAACGGAGATGCCTGCACTGTGCTAGCAGCGCACACACACAGAGGAGATCGGTAATGTGCTTGCCGTTGTGTGAACAGACAGCAAAGTCTGTACACACTGCTTGCAGGTCAAAAAATCCCGTCGGCATCCGCCGCAAAAACTTTCGAATAGGTTTCGCTCTGCCAAAGTGGATGATCTGCTTTCGAAGCATGTATGCAAGTGCAGGCCTGACTGTGCCGCGTGGGCAGCTGGTATGCGCAGGACGTCTTCATATCGACTGACAAGCACTCATTTAATTGGTAGTCACGCATCCATCTGGAAGTCGGCGATCGAGCGAGCATCGCTGTAGTGCTTCCATGACTTCGATCGTACTTGCTGCTAGCGGCGCTGACAAGATCGTGCCAACGTGACTAGTCTCCTTAACTTGGGGCGGTTCCTTCGGGGAGCTGCTTCGGGCGGCTGTTTTCATTGAAACAAGGAGTTCTTTTCGCACGCGAGGCTCTGCGTCTTTGTCCGGAGGTTCTGGAAGGCACGTCCAGAACTTCTTCCGGAGCCCCTGGCACGGTGTCAAAAGGTCCTTTGACATCAACCACCAGGACGATGCACAAGGATGCAGACTCATACAAAGTCCGCACTCAGTTTCGTGCCACTTACACACACACACACACTGAATGGACTCAGACATAGCGGAACTGCAGGCAGGCCGTTAGTCGAAACTTGCGGTGACCATGGACTAAGTCTTTAAGTGAACCACATCCACTTCGCTTCCTATACTCGAAGCGACAGCAAACCCCTGCCGGATGGGAGCCTGAAGCTCGTCGAAGACGACGCCCCGCTTCGGGTCGTGGAGAGGCCTGCACTCCTCACAAAGAGAACATGGAAAGAGGGTTTGGACAGATCTGTGGTGACGGTCTGTGGCTGTCTCTTGGCAACCGAGGCTCTCCGTCGCACTGGCAGAAGTCTTGGTGCGCATACGGCAGGACCATCCTAGAGCTCACAAGCCCGCACTGACTCGTTCTGAAGCCTCAAATCTGTGTCTCCACTAAACTCTCACTAGACTCACCAGACATCCTCTCGCGATGAATCCTATCCCCGGCCCCAACACCTCCGGCATCCTGACATTGCTTTTGGTTTCTGCTACCAGGCTGCTGGAAAGCACGGGGCCAGCCATCACTGCCGCGGCCTATCGCCTGCTGCCACGTCGGTCTGTCCTGCGGACAGATCTCCCCCACAGCGGATGCTGCACTTGGGCAAAAGATGGCGGAACACACCTGACATATGAAACCAGGCAGTGCACGAACCGTCCTCCTCCCACAGTGCCAGGCCAACGCCCAACGTCCGCACAGCCTCGCGCTGCAAAAAGGCAGCCCGTTATTAACCAAACTCAGGCGAACTCCATTCGCTGTGGCGAATCAAAGTTTCCCACATTCGGTGGAGTGCTGTTAGCACCTCTCAGTGCAGTCAGAGGGGCGTGGTCACCCCAACGGTGGCTCCAGAAGCCCTCGAGGGAGTCGAGATACTGGAAGTAGTCCTACAAGAACGAGACATGGCTCACCAGCTGAGCGACATAACAGGGTTTCAAACCATGCTGCAATACCATGATGCAAATTACAGACACGCCCGCCAACAGAACCCTCGACTGATGCTGCAAGGTTCCTGTTTGCTACCATTCGATAACTTGCGCATCTTAGACATGCTCGTCGCTTTTGCAAAGGCGGCTGGCTGAAGTCTGAAGGGTCGGCCATCGTTCAGATCCCGTTTGTTGAACATACATATAAGGGGCTCCTTTCCCCTCCCCTCTAGTTGCAGAAGCAGGGTGAAGGAAGCCAAGCCTTCTTCCATAACCCATTGCCATCTTGTTGCAAAAGCAGCTGGGCGAAGGAATCTCCCCTTTTGTCACCTGAAGCCGTGCGTTCTTTCAAAGCAGCTGGCCCCGACCTCGGTTCCTTTGTGCGGAAGCGGGCCGTTTCGCAGAATTGACTCTCGGTCCCTTCCGCACCAGGTCACAGGCCTTCCTCCCCCAACATTTCCCGCTCCGATCATCTGGATCTTGAGCGCAGGTGTTTCGAGGAAGGCCTCCACTGGCCTCAGGTCTATCCTGACCTCGCTCTGCCCACTCCCATAGTCAATCAATTCTGTGCTTTGCAGCAAGCAGAATGGGTTGGCTCTCGGTCGCAGGCCTTTTGCGAGTCACTCCCGTAATCAATTCTGCGTTGAATGGTCAACTGTCTGCCCTCGGCTAGCCGGCTTCGCCACTCTGCTAGTGCGTTGTCGATTGTGGTGTTTAGAAGGTCTGGCATAGCTTGCCTTGGCAGATTCTGCTTGCAGCACGTGTTAATTTCGGCTGCCCACCCTTATTGCCCTATTCCGCATGCAGCTCTTTCAAAGTTGTCCAACCCTGGCCCTTGCCTTTTCCCGGAGTGTTTTAGTGCCTTCTACCTCTCTCTTGTCTGCACTCTGTGTGTGTGTGCTCGATGCTTCGTACCACTCTCCTGTGTGCGACATGTGCTTCTTGTCGTGCTCTCTTCCCCTGTCCTGTTCGCTCGCTTGGTGTATATTCTGGTGATCTCTTCCCCCGTCCTGTTTGCAGCGTGCTTCGCGCTCTCTCCAAGCATCCTGTCTGCTGCATATCAGAACAGTCCGGACCGACGTCTGTGATGATCGTGTGAATAATGCCGTACCTACAAAGACGTGGCTGCATCCGGCTCAAAGATGATGCTGGGCAGCCCTTAACTGCAGACAGAAGCAATGCCGATGCGAGGTACCCCTGGCATGTTGCATCTTTGTTTTGTCCCAGGACGATGGAATCCAATGGAAGCCTTGCTAGCTCCACATGCCTCAAGCTTTAAGCTTCAACACGATGTTTTGGGAGCCGGTGCTGCTTCTCCTTTTGCCTGACCGTGGCCGCATCCTGTGCCAGGGCCTTTGGCTCTGGTGGGTTCTTGGTCAATGTGCCTTTAGCGACACAACACTCAGCAGTGAGAGCCAGCAAGAAGGCTACGTGAGTCGAGTCCCATCAAAACTCTGGCCGTAGAATCGGTAGAAGGCTTCCCCTTCAAACCAAAACACGCACATGCAGCGCCTGCAACAGAGGCCGGCAGTATACAAAGCCACAGAGCTGCACTGCGTACGGTCGCCGCTGCTCGCCATGCGCTCGTGCTTAGCTTGGTGCTCTTCCGCCAGCAGCCTGTTTGCAGCGTGTTTAGATGTATCCGTGTCCTGTCTGCCTTTGTTGCTGGGTGCACTCTGCCCCGTTGCGTCTCTGTGTCCCGCTTGCAGCGTGTTTCTATCAACCCATCCTGTTTGCAGCGTTTGCTCCTTGGTGCTCTCTACCCCTTTCCGACGTGCAGCGTGCGTCTTTGTTGTGCACTCTACAGCCTCCTGCTTGCAGCAGCGATTGTACTGTGTGGCGCTCTCTCCATCTCTCTCCCCTGTCCTATTTGCAGCATGCTGGATCGTATTCTGAAGTGCAGTATTGTGGTGATCTCCAATTACCCCTGTCTTCTTTGCTGCGTGCTTGTTTGCCTTGCTTCGGGGGCTGAGGCACAGGCAGTCCTGTACCTTGCACTTCAGCGCTCCCCCATCACTGATTTTCAACAGCGTGCTTGTCCCTCTCGCACTCTCTCTCTCCCCCTCCCCCGCTTGCAGCCTGTTGTTTGCCCCCGGCCTATCCTGTTTGCATCATTTTCCCCTTGATGCTCTACCCCTGTCCGGTCTGCACCGTGCTGCCTGCATCATCAACTTGAACGCCATCTGACAGGCGGTCCTGATACCTTGAAGATCGAAAGAAGGACAGCCGGAGCACCTCGCAGTCCTGACCGGTCGCGGTCTCACGCGTGAGATACACTCGACCGCAGGACGGAAGACACGAGTGAAGAGGCCGGTCCGTCATGAGGACACGATTGTTCCAGAGCGGCATCCTGCAACAGAAAGCCAGGGAGTGTACAGCAGAGAGCGATAACTCAGGGTCCTTATTCAACTCATCTACATTCAACATCCAACCTCCTTTAGTCCTACAATGATTGTGCGTCAATCAGTAGCTGTAGCTGACCCGGCCTGTCCAGACCTTCGACGCTGCTGGAGCTCAAGAACGTCGACCTCGGTTCGGAACGCAAACCGGGGACGGGCCAACGGGACCAGCTGGGGCCAAGGCATGAAGTGCGTTCGGCCGCTCTTCCAATTCTTGGACAACGTGCTCGACCAAATGTCCACCTGCTGCAAGTTCGCACAGCTGACACTCTAGCCCAAATCGGTCACGGCACCTTCTCCTTCATAGCATAGAGCATGGTGTACTCCCAGAGACGACGAACCTCGCGTCGCTGCATTCAAGAGCCCTCTCTGCCAGAGCAGAGCGTCTTATCGCTACTCTCACAGCGCGTTGAGACACAAGTCAGAGCCACGCAGCCGAAGCAGGCGAGGTCGTGGTGATATAGGACCTGCACAAGGAACAGTGCTTCCCGCAACAGGGCTGACAAACAGGCCCTCGGCTTGAGTAGGTTAGTCCGGTTTGGGCCTTCCATGCCTGCTACCAGTACGTGGACCGCCTGCACCACCGCCCTTTTTGCATTCCTGCTTTTGCTCGGGCCGGTTTAGGCGACTGCCCCACCCGGCTCTCCCTGCTCTGCTCGTGCCCACTCACATGTCTTGCTTCTAGGGTTTCGTGCGTGCGCTGTTACATCGAATGCTGAGATTCAGCTGGTGATTGGTGACTAGGGACTCGTGTGTTCGGTTTGGAGTGGCTACAGTAGTGGTCGAATGTTGGCTCTGTCAAAACTACCACAATGTGATCAGTGGTCACCGTGCCTGCAATTGACACGGATCGTTCACGGAACATCTGGCCAAACTTGCGCTTGGTTTGTGCACACTTCGGCGCTCCAGGTTGGGACTTAAGCTAGCGCTGCGAACTCGTTTTGGCAGCACTTCCATGCTACAGCACAACTTCCCTGCACTGATCTTGCCACTCTGAAGGTATGAAAATGAACAAGGAGCCGCTGCTAGGCGAAATGTGACAGGCCAGTGATCAAGCTGTTGGCGGGAGGTCTAGAACCGAGCCCCCGGCCAGCCCATCACCAGCTCCGGATTCGAGTGCAGCTGCAAGAAGGGGTCGACTTCCACAGGGGCAGGGAAGTGACTGTCGCCTGGTGCCGGGGCAAGTCACCGCAGCTTTAGGATGGCGTGGAGCTACCATGTGACCGGGGCTATCGCTGTCCAGGGACCAGAGGTAATCGAAGCCGTCGAGGGCTTCGTGGTGAAACACCGGGCCTGGCTGACCAGATCTGCATTCTGAGGATTGTGCTGTCACTGACAAGTCCCGTGCCTTGAATTGTATGCTTTGGCTGCTCCCAACTGAATCTTAGATTCAATTCTATGAAGGACACATCAAAGCAGTGGCAGCCAGGACCAGCAGTCTTGGCAACACGAGCCGGAACCCCACTTCCCCAACAGCACGGCCTGAACGGAATCTGGACTGAGCCATGTATCCTGGACTCGGCTCGGCACGCTGCTGTGCGGACTGGTATTTCTGGTCAACACCGACATGCCGACGGCACCCTGCGGCGCTGCCCTCCGACCCAAATTCCCGAAAGCCTAAGAATCTTTGAGGCCCTCCCTGTGCCCTGCGCCCTGGCTCCTGCTCCGAAGTTGCTGTGGAGCGCGTGCTGCGCCTCACTGGGGACCCAGTTCCCCACGGAGAAGAACCTGAAGATGAGCTTTGTTCGGGTATGCAAGGAAGGTTGGAGCATGCTCTGGGCACCCGGCCAAATGCGCTGTCCGGGTGTCTTCGCCACGATGCTCTCGCGGGTCTTGGGGCTCAAGCCATCATGGAAAATGAGGACTGGGTAGTCGAAGCGCTCGTTGAAGTGCACCCAGAGGCCTCGATAAATGAGGTTTGGAGGAGGCCCTGAAAATGTGGAAATTCTGGGTGCCAAACTTTCGATACTGAACAGCAACTCCTTCAAGTGCTCGGCGTCCTTGCAAGGCATCGCTTGATACATCCCGCTGTCAGGTGTGCTACAGGCGAAAACAGGCACCTTTGAGGGTCCTCGTTCACCACATAGTGCACAGCGGCCTGACCAGGAGCCGAGTAATGTAAAACGTTGGAGCACCCTGGGTTCTGCACCGAGATGCAGAAAACTTACTAATTTCAATTTCATCCGACTACCGAAGCCCCCCGAAAGAGCCCTTGGAGGATCTTGGATTCGCAAGCTCGTCTCCCTCCAGCCGAGACGCACGGTATGGTCGCGCTTCGTCCTGTCCCGTGCGTAGTGCGTAGAATAAAGCGCTTAAAGCAGTAAGTTGTCCGCTGCTTTTTCGTGCAATTGACATCGTCAGACCTCAGGTCGTGGCGACCTACATACACCAAAAACGCGCAATTGTTCATACCTTATCCTTCAGTCTGTCGCCCGGTTCTGACAAGCTTGATGACTTCCGCAGTCAATACGTATCATAATCACAATCTCAAACAAGACATGCTCCTGCTACTCGAGTACTTCAAAATCATTCGAGATGAACGTTTAACCAATGATTTGCTTCAATGTGGGCATGGGCTCAGACGTGAAAACGAGCATAACAGAATCGTTGGCGAACACAGTTTCGACAAAGAGACACGTCAAGCTTTGAGCAGCAGCAGCAGCAGCAGGAGCATGAAGCAAGGGTTCGATACTTATCCATGCGCAAGGAACCCTGACCGGCGTCCTGCATGCTTCGATCCGCGTCCTGCAGCGGAAAAATCTTCAGGATCTTAAAAACATGCAGGCAAATTCAAGCTGCTGCTACAACTACGACGACAGCTATGTTGCTGCTACTGCAATTGCGACTGCGACTGCCGATTGCTGCTGGCTCCTCTCTACTGAGGCGTTACTGCATGAAGTTCTGGCCTGGCACCAGGGACCGCGGTAGGGAACCGGGCAATCGGCGCCGTGGCTGCCGCCAGCCTTTGGTCGGTTCTCTACATCTTTGAGGCCCGAGGTTCACCCTGTCGGAGAGGACTCGGTCTCGGAAAGCGATCGTCTTCAGTGCTTCCTCGCTCGGCCGGGTTGTGGGTCGCGCCTTCTCTGCCCTCGCCCAGAAACGCCGGAGTGTGGGCCTTTGGTATGGCAGGGGACCAAACGATCTGCAAATGCCGCGGGCACGGGTACAACACCTCTACTCTACTCAAGATCTACAATCATTGATATCCCACGAGTATAGCCCCCAATCACAAACTTTGGAATTGATTGCGGGCCCCACCTGCCATCCCAGACTCGACAGAAAGCCCTCCATCCTCATCGCAAACAAAATCGCAGCCAAAGAGGCAGAGCTTCCTTCGCGGCCTCGGCCTCGGCGCAGCCTTGGGCACCCGAGGCCTCGCTGGCCTTTCGCCACTTAAAAGGATCAGGGATTTAGCAAGGAAGACAGACTTGGTGAACTGAATCAAACCTATCATCCTTGGGTCCTATAGAGATCAGAACGATTCCGTGAAGCCTGAGCATGACCCTGGCCCTAACCGTTCGGAAACCCTAACTCTGCTCTTGGAGTCTCGAGGCCTCCAAGCCCATGAGGTACCGAGAAAGTGGCGAGCAAAACCAGCCCAGCCGCCACTCCTCGAACTCCTCGTCGGGGTCGGGGCAGAGGCTTTAACATAGGATTCTTGCTTAGAGTTTCTGTGTAGAAGTGGCCTTCATCTCGTCAGGTGCCATCTCCGCCAAAGCACTGTGCACGTACACTGCGTAGAGGTGCTCGACCTCCCCCGCTGCACCCTCTTTAAGGGCCACAGGGATATCCCTAGCAGCGAGCAGCCTCGCTATAATGCAGCTACAAGGCCGAACCCGTAAAACAAAGGGTTCTTGCCTGGAGCAGGGAATATGACAGCGGCCGCAGCACCTCTGTCGTGCTGGCCAGGGAGCACTGGGCGGCCACGGCGCCTCGCGCCAGCTGCTCTGGCGACTTCCGCCAGTAGCCAGCAAAGGCGATGGTGAAATTGGGCTCTGCCTTTGTGAGAACAGTTCTGGAGAGAGAAACACTGTGTGCTCCTGGGGCATGGGCCAACGCCGGTGGCGGCAGCAGAGGGTTGATGGCCACATAAACGAGTTTGCTGATCTCAGGGATGCTCCGCAGCTGGAATCCGATGAGGAGCTTGCAGCTTCACTGAGGGCAAGGCTGTCATGCTCTCTGCACGCAGCATTTCGACCTCGTGCTTGCGAGGGATATCCCGCGAGACCGGGTCCTGGCTTGCCACGCGCCTGGGCCCCGGGCCACATCCCGACAGTTGCCGACGAGCGGAGAAACTGAAACACGCACAGATCCCCCAAAATACGTCTCCACAGCATTCGCCCACTCCCGTTTCTTTTTTCCAGAGCCTACCAGCACGTCCATGGGTTCTGGCGGCGCCACCACGCCGTCTCCTGGGCGTGGCAGGAGACTGCGACATCCGTCGCCTGTGCCCCTTCAACAAAAGAACTTCTCATGTCAGAGGTTTGCATCCGAGGCGTCGGCGCAGGGATTGGATCTCGAAAGGGGTCGGGTGCACGCGCTGCCCCTTCCACCTCCGTGGCTCGTACCTGCATAGACAAGGCCAGCAGCGCCCCATGCACTGCCCCACTGCCGCACTGCCGCCCGCGTCCGTCCGCGTCCGTCCTGGCCACCGTCTTCTCCGCCCTGGCCGAGTCCATGTAGACGTAGCCGGCCCAGCCCTGCTCCTCAGACGACCGGAAGCTGCGGAGACTTTTACACGTAGCGACGACCGGAAGCTGCCCTTTTGCCCTACTCTTCATGTAGCGCGCCAACACCCAAAAATATCGCTCCTGCAGGCACGCCGTCGGGTCGTAGAGCACCTAAAGCATCTCTCGCGCGCGTGCTCCCTTCCTCCGCTTCCTCCGCTTCCTGCCCGCTCCCAGGCCTCCGTCTGCGTGTGGCAGCGCGGCTCCGGCAAGTCCAGGGAGCGCACGGCCCTCGAAGCGAAGCGCAGAACGGCACACGCGGATCCACACTACCCGACACACTGTTCGTCACTGGGCGTACCAGAAGGTGTAGCTCAAGGAAGACCCCAGGCGCCCGCCAGAACCAAGGGCCTCGGCTTGGCTTGAACGGCCGTGTGTCCAGGGCTGTGAAAGGTCTGATCGGGCGCAGGCAGCGAGCCCTACAAAATCCCTGTCCAGTCCCGAGACCCTGAAATTTTTGGAAGCTTTTTCAGGGAAGCCAGAAAATGCCGCTCAATTCCGACCCTTCCAGAGCCTCCAGGAGCGTCGCTGCCCCGTGGCCGTGCCAGGCCCAGTAGCCTCGAGGCTGACGTGAGAAAATGTTGGACAAGGCAGGTCTTTGCTATTGCCGAAGTCCAAAGCCCGCCTGGAAACCAGACCCTCTCTAAACTGCTCCAGGCGGCCGGTGGAATCGGCCCACTTCCCACGCTCCGGCATCCAGCTCGCGTGACTCGAGGCCCTCGCGCAAAGCCGCGATCAGCAGCGATGGAACATGACAACAAAGGCATCACACCGATGACCAAATTCATGACCAGGATCACTCTTCTACATGAGCACCTACCACCACTACCACAAGACCATAACGACCGCCGCGGCAAGGACCATGAATGCAAGATCACTGACAGCACCGTGCAGGCTACCACCCACATGCTGAACCGACGCAATCATTTGATACTTATTTCGCAGCCACTGCCGTTAAGACCTCGAGTTCAGGCAGCAGGTGCACACAGGGTGGTACTGCAAAAAAAGCTTTTCAGCATGAGCAACTTTACACACCAGTGCAGGGCTAGAGTCAAAGCGTCTGGAACACCTATGTCATATGTCTTGGACCAAGGGCTGCAAGGGATTGCAAGGGGTTCCAACCATCTCCCGATTAACTAGCATGCACTCGACTTCTCCCAATCCATCTGGTCTTAAACTTTTCGTTACGGCTCTTTGGCTCAAGCCCTAAATTCCTAAACCCCCTCCATCAGAAGGCCCGAGCGCCCTGAGCTTCCCGCCCTGTGTTCTTGGCCTGGAGGTTTGGAGGCGGCTGCTGTTTTCAGCGGTGCAGAGCCGGGAGCTCCGCGAGAAGAGCAGCTCGGCGCGGTCCGGCCGGGAGTGGCCGATGGAGTTCATGAAGACCGGCCTTAGTGATAGTGAAAAATGGAAGCTTCAACAGAGGAACGACCTAGAGGTCGGAGAGCTAGAGCAGCTACCAGTAGAAGTCCATGCAGGCAGACTCGCAATTCGCAAGGCCCTTTGTGGGGCTTTGGATCGGCGCCCTAGAGCTGTCGGTCATGGGACAGGCCTGTGGCAGGGCCTGACTTCTACTTCCACTGCCAACCTCAGTCGAGTGCGCCGAGGGGCATCTCGTCGAACCACTGCGGCACGCGCTCCAGGAAGGCCAAGTGGGTCGGCACGTCGAAGGTCTGCTCCAGGCGCATCAGTTTCCGATACCGGAGAAACCTCCAGGCACGGAGCAAAACAAAAAACTTTGCCGATAATGCCAACCACATGAACGCACTTTGCATTCCGGTGCAGCGTGATCCCAAACATCCCGGTCCCGGGCGCATGCTGGAGGAGAGCTCGAGCGCCGAGGAGACGTTCTGCTGCACAAAGGTCCTCGTCTGGTCTGCACCACTGGTGCGCTTGTCTTGAACTATCTTGAAGTTGCCAAGGAAAGACCGTGAGTTAAGGCCTTGGTCCAAGATGGGTCACGGGCCCAGTCAAAACAACCACATCGCCAGGCAGGACATATTCCCATATATCTTGCAACTGAGCATCAGCGATGCCACGAGCGCCGTGCACCAGGTCACCTCCGGACGGGATGATGTGAGATGCTTCGCAGTCTGAGTTTCGTCTTGGCCCGCCTTTGTGTCCCACGACATCTCCGTCTTTCGGGCCAAAGAGAAGGTGTCCTGTCTGCTATAGGGCAGGGCAAAATTGTCACGCCATGTAGAAGCGACCCCTCCCGACACCAGCACCCTAATCAATTGCCACTTGAGACAGAAACACTGAAAAATCCAGTTGCGCCCTGACCCTAAACCGTAAACCCCCCCCCCATACCCTGAAGCCGACGACGTTCTATTGTGGCTCTTGTGGATCCCGAAACCCCCTGAGTTCGCTTCGAAGTTTCGAGAGCCTCCAGGAGCGCCAAGCGCCGGCCCTCGGGAACCTGCGCTGGACAAGCGGCGACCCTTTCTCCCCTCCTGACATTTGGCTTTGGGCCTGCTTTTAGGGTTTTTTTTGGGTTCGGGGTCTGGGGTATTGGTGTCAGAAAGTGCCGGGGATGAGGAGGGCACAAGACGTGGAAGTAATTACGCCCTGAGCTTCCAGGTCGTGGTTGAGATCCAAGGAGACCCCTGTCCGCCTGTCCGCCACCCGGCCTCCTTGAGGAAGTCTCGAAGGCCCCAGGCGTGGCTGTCGTAGGGTTCCTAGCTGTGGCTTCAAAGACGTCGCATTGGTTTGGGTTTGGGACATCAAGAATTTAGAGTTGCTTTTTCTTGATCGATTTTGTTCATCCACTTGTCCAGCGTCAAGAGTTCCTTTGCAGTCAGAGCCATGTCACTATGTTGGGGAGGCCAGAACACTCTCGACGAACACGATCCACCACACAAGATCACCCAAGCTATATCACCGGATAAGGGCCTCATGCATACAGAGGCAGACTTGCACGAAGCAGTACTCTCCAAGATGGAGTTTGCTGTCACAACATCAGCCTTCGTATACCCGGAGCGTGATTACCCGGTTCGGGGCTGTGGGGACTTATTTGCGTTTGGGCTTGTGGCGTTGAAGGCTTCAGGGTCTACGCCTCTGTTTCGGGGACCGCTCTCCTCCTCTCCGAATCGCCGCACGCGGTCGTAGATATCTAGGAAAAGCCACAGCCCATCTGCCAAACGGTCGAAGCGCTGTGTGAGCGGGTTCTCGTCAATCGATATCTCCTCACCAATCTCGCTATGCCGCTATGGAGCTACAGTTTCAACTTCATGATTGGCAGTTTGCGAGCGCCCTTCGTCAGTCCTCGAAGCCGGTGGCAGCTGGATCTGCCAGCATCGGCGACTCAGCTCCGTCGGAGCGTGGGGTCTGAGCGCTCCGCTCCTTCAGCTCCGTCCGCCTGTGACCGGAACCGCTCTCTTTGGAACAGCCATCCGCTGAACGGCTCTGCAGCAGCTCTGCGGCCACCTGCGCTCTTCAGATCCGTTGCCCCTCCGTCCCTCTCTGAAATGCACCTGCCGCTGGTTCCTCAGTAGCATCGTCATCAGCGTCATCATCTTAGTAATGCATGCATGGGTGGGCCACGCGAAGCATAACGGAAAGGCCTTGTAGCTGGTCTCAACCAGCCGGACTGCCGCGTCCACAAAATCCCAGACGCAGAACAGCAGGACCTGCTACAAAACATCATCGTCTCCAAGCCTACAGCACTGCCGGACACTCGCCATGCCGGAAACAACGACGTTGGACAACCTGACACAAAACTACACACTATTGCACCGACGCCTTCTCTGTGATTGCCGTGACCAGAGACGAATCCAGCAGCTCCAGAAAGCCTTGTTGGTTTTGTTGTGTTTTTTTTTCTGCCTGCTCGCGAATCTCTCTGTGCCTTCCACGTTTTGCTTTCTCTAACTCTCCTCTCTCTTCGCCGCGCATACTTTCCGGACCTGACACCTCGCAAGACTCAACCTCTATCCACACATTCAGCATTCTGCATCGATGGTGGCAGCAATCGCAGTTGTGCAGTTCACGACAACGACTATTGTGGCATAGCAATGCACGGCACCAAGATTTGCAAAATGTACTAAACCCGAGGACATCAAAGCTGATAGCAACGGTAGCGTTTGATTCCGGATGGACGCGAACTCAGCAGAAACTTCCTGCCGAGGATCTCTGGATGAGTCTGGCGCTAAGCTCGCCCAGCGACATGGCCAGGGCCGTCATGGACGTCAAGTCGGTCATGGCCGGCCGGGCAAGCGAAGACTGATGCTAGCGCATCAGGCCTTGCTGCGATGGAGTTTCAAAACCCGAAACTATGTCGTGTTGTTGTGCCACAATTCTGTGCAACGGCCACAGTCACCTGTTCCGCATCTGGAAACCGCGGATTCACAATGCGACTTTCGAGCAGACGCTGCTGCGCATTGTTCTGCCTCAGGCGTGCAAATATGGCGGTTGTTGTTGTTGTTGTTGTTGTTGTTGTTTTTAATCCTTGTTGTTGTTGTTCTTCCTTTTGTTGTTGTGGTCGTTTTTGTTATTCTTGTTCTTGTTCTTGTACTTGTTATTGATGCTGGTGTTATTGGTGTTGTTGTTGTTGCTGTTGTTGTTGTTGGTGTTGGTGTTGTTGTTGGTGTTGGTGTTGGTGCTGGTGCTGGTGTTGGTGTTGGTATGGTGTTGGTGTTGTTGTTAATGTAATCCTTGTTGCTGTTGTTGTCGTTGTTGTTGTTTTTGTTGTTGTTGTTGGTGCTGTTGCTGCTGTCGTTGTTGTCGTTGGTTTGTGTTTTTGGTTTTTTGTGTTGCTGTTGTTGATGGTGCTGTTGCTGCTGTCGTTGTTGTCGTTGTCGCTGTCGTTGTCGTTGCTGTGGTTGCTGTGGCTGTTGTGGTGGTGGTGGTGGGGACCTTGTTCTTGTTGTTGTTGCTGTTAATGGTGCTGTTGTTGTTGTTGCGCTTCCGTGTCATTTCCTTAGGTTTTCAGAGGATAAACATACGTTACCTGCTACCTTGGTTGTTACTCGGGATAATCCGATTTTCCTGACATTTACGCATTTTGGACGGATTTCGTGTTATTGTTGTTGACGTTGTTGTTGCTGCTGGTGTTGTCGTTGTCGTTGTAGTTGTAGTTGTAGTAGTAGTTGTTGTTGTTGATGTAGTTGTTATTGTTGTTGCTGGTGTTGTTGTTGGTATTGGTGCTGGTGTTGGTGCTGGTGTTGGTGTTGGTGTTGTTGTTGTTGTTGCTAATGCAATCCTTGCTGTTGTTGTTGTTGTGGTTGTTCTTGTCATTGTTGTTATTGTTCTTGTTCTTGTTCTTGTTGTTGTACTAAGCCTCTCGGCTCAGGTAAGGTCAGGCTAGTACAGCAGCCTTTTCCTTACTTGCCATGGCATTTGTCAGCGCCTGAGCAGTCCCGGTCCCAAGTCCGGGAGGGAGCTACCAGAATA
>BGNK01006882.1:2143-19907 GCA_003297005.1 Symbiodinium sp. clade A Y106 | reverse complement strand
TCTCTCTCTTTCTCTCTCTCTCCCCCTCCTCTTCCTCTCTTTGCCTTTAACGTGGTATGGGACTTTTCGTTATCTAAAACAAAGCCAGGCGCGTAGATCGCACCAAGTTTTGTCCATCGGTTTTGTGGAGAAACACGATGGACAAAACTTGGTGCGATCTACGCGCTGCTTGTCGTTGTCGCAAAAAGCCAGGAGTGTAGATCACACCAAGTTTCATCGATCTCCAGAACTTGGTGCGAGTTTTTGTCAGTTTCTTCTATCTCTCTTTTTCTATGTCTCTCTCTCTCTCTCTCTTTCCCTCCTCTCTTCGTGTCTCTTCTTTTAAAGTGGTATGGGAAGGCGGAATGAGATGAAGAGGCGTGCGTTGGAGCACCTCCCCTGCGTAACAAAACGCTTTCCTACATCCAAGAAACTCGCAATCACCATCCCACAAAGTTAGGAAGGTTTCTCCCAAAAACGAATTGGCAAACCCCGTCCCTCCTTAAAATCTTCTCAATTACAACAAATACCAAGCCCTGTCCCCCCAAGATTCAACAGCAAAAGCACGTCATGCCAAAAGGGAGCTCCCAAGCCTCGTGCCCCATAACATCTCTGGAACAACATCATCTCAAAAAGGAATAGCCATCTCACAAAAAAATATACAGTGCCCCCTTAGGTTTTTGTTTTTTAGGTCCCCAATCACAGAGAAGGATATAGAAACAATGAAGAAGANTACAGTGCCCCCTTAGGTTTTTGTTTTTTAGGTCCCCAATCACAGAGAAGGATATAGAAACAATGAAGAAGAGGAAGGAGGGAGACAGTGGGGGAAGAGGGCCTCTTGGAGAGAAAGAGAGGAAGGGCACACCACTTTTCTTTGCTCTTCACTGCTCCCCTCATCCCGTACTTTCATCTCCCCATCCTCTTTCTCTCTTCCTTCTACTATCTCTTCCTCCTTGCATTTCTCGCTTTCTCCTCTCTCCTTCTGTCCTCCCCTCGTTCCTGCTTGTTGGTTGTTAGCTTTCTCTTTCCGTTATCCTTCCTTTTGCAACTTTCTTTTGACTTGCCCAGCCCGCGCAACTTTCCTCCTCTCCCTTCCCTTTCGTTCATATCTATCCTTCAAAAAGGGAATTGGGAAAACGGCAAGGATAAGAAAGGGGAATAAAAAAATACCAGGGCAAAGTTCCCCTGCTCCTTCTCACTACCTCTTAGATCTCTCTACATGCCTCTGTTTTCTTCTCTCATGATTTCTTCTTCTGCAAAGGACTTTGGAAATAGGCGGTTTGAGGTTTTGAGATCATGTCCGCAAGGAACAGGACGCATCCGCAATAGTGGTACGTCTTGTGGAATTGGAGGAGGAGGAGGAGGAGGTGGGTGAGAGGAATGAAAAGGAAGAAGGACAAAGAAAGAGATTTGCAGAAAGAAGAGAGGGAATGACACACAGCGTGACATGAGGCCGAGGCCGTGGGGGCAAGAGGGTCTCTTGGCTNTTTCCCCGCTCAAGTCCATATCAGGTCTTTCTTGCTGAGAAGAGGGAAACGGAGTTTACATTTTCTTCCTACCTTGCTCTTGCCTCTTCTCCCCTCCCCCACTCTCGCTCTCTCTTCTGCTTTCCAGAGGAGATGGAGACTTGCGAAGAGGCCAAGGAGTTCTTGTGACAGGAGCTCTCTTCTCATAGCAAGAGTAACCTGCAGGGACATGGACATCTTGTCTTGTCTTAGAGCATGGCGTAGAGGANTGGAGACTTGCGAAGAGGCCAAGGAGTTCTTGTGACAGGAGCTCTCTTCTCATAGCAAGAGTAACCTGCAGGGACATGGACATCTTGTCTTGTCTTAGAGCATGGCGTAGAGGACTATCTGTTCTTTCTAAAGGCCAGGGGGGAGGACCAGACTTGTTCGTTTGAAGGTTGCGGGGAGCTCCACCCCTTCTTCTTGAGCATATGCTCTCTTCCATTTTTTGAATTTTTTGAAAAGGTAAAGGGAGATAGTCAGGATCTGTTTTCCTTACCTAGAGAGAAAGGAGGTCTGTTCTTGCCGACTGAGGGGTAAACGGAGCTCTCTTTCTTTCTCGTGAAGTTGGNTTTTCCTTACCTAGAGAGAAAGGAGGTCTGTTCTTGCCGACTGAGGGGTAAACGGAGCTCTCTTTCTTTCTCGTGAAGTTGGAGAGGCCTGTCTGTCTGTGGAGAAGGAGCACTCTCTTGTTTCTCATGAACTTGGAGGAAGCTCTCTTCTTCTTTTTGTAGGCTTGAGGAGCTCTGTCCTCTCGTGCTAGGAGTGGAAGCCCTTCATTCCTCTTCAGAGAAAGAATAGACTTGCCAAGAGGTAAAGGACGTCTCTTCTAGANTCTTCTTTTTGTAGGCTTGAGGAGCTCTGTCCTCTCGTGCTAGGAGTGGAAGCCCTTCATTCCTCTTCAGAGAAAGAATAGACTTGCCAAGAGGTAAAGGACGTCTCTTCTAGAAAATCTTCACTAACGAAGAGTAACTTGGAGAACGCTCTTTTCTTCTTGCAGAGGACGAGGTAAAGGACTGCTCATTTCTTGTTGAAGGCTGAGGGGAGGACCAAACTCTTCTGTTGAAGGTAAAGGGGGCTCTGTCCTCATTTCTTAAGAGTTATCTCTCTTCTATCTCCTGAAGATGAAGAAGAGACGACAATGAGCTACTCTCTCTCTTATTCTCGACTAAGGGGCAGCAGGAGCTCTCGTCGTTCTCGTGATGTTGGAAGGGGCTCTCTGCTTCTTTGAGATGCTGTGGTAGAAGACCTGCCAGGGGATCTCTCCCGCAACCCTTTAGGGAAAAGAAGCTCATGCCTTGCCGATGACGATGCAGAGGATCTCTCCTCTCTCTGTTTCGTCTTTTTGAGACTGGATGAACTGTANTGCCAGGGGATCTCTCCCGCAACCCTTTAGGGAAAAGAAGCTCATGCCTTGCCGATGACGATGCAGAGGATCTCTCCTCTCTCTGTTTCGTCTTTTTGAGACTGGATGAACTGTACTAGAAGCCAGCTCCCTTCAATTCTCTTCAGGGGAGATGGAGACTTGCGAAGAGGCCAAGGAGTTCTTGTGACAGGAGCTCTCTTCTCATAGCAAGAGTAACCTGCAGGGACATGGACATCTTGTCTTGTCTTAGAGCATGGCGTAGAGGANTGGAGACTTGCGAAGAGGCCAAGGAGTTCTTGTGACAGGAGCTCTCTTCTCATAGCAAGAGTAACCTGCAGGGACATGGACATCTTGTCTTGTCTTAGAGCATGGCGTAGAGGACTATCGCGTCTTTGTAAAGGCCGGGGGGGAGGACCAGACTTCTTTGTTTGAAGGCTGGGGGAGCTCCACCCCTTCTTCTTGAGCATATGCTCTCTTCCATTTTTTGAAAGGGTAAAGGAGACAGTCAGGATCTCTTGCCCTTACTTAGAGAGAAAGGAGGTCTCTTCTTGCCGACCGAGGGGTAAACGGAGCTCTCTTTCTTTCTCGTGAAGTTGGAGGGGCCTGTCTANAGAGAAAGGAGGTCTCTTCTTGCCGACCGAGGGGTAAACGGAGCTCTCTTTCTTTCTCGTGAAGTTGGAGGGGCCTGTCTACCTTGTTGAGATGGAGCTCTCTTCTTTCTCAGTAACGTTCAAGAAGCCAGTCTCTTCTTGTCGAGGCTGGTTTCTTGGCATTACTCTATCATTTCGTAGAAAGTCTCACTCGTCTCAAGAAAGGCACAGAGGTACGCGGTGCGAGCGTGTCTGCTAGCGCTGAGTAATTACCTGTGAAACATCGAAAGTGTTTCCGCTGTGAAAACATCGAATGTGTCTTCCTGCTGTGGCCAAGCAAGAGCAAATCTAGACACGGCGGCACAAGGAAATCAGGCACAAGTCCTACGTCTTGATGTCAATTGGTTTTTTTCGGAATAAACATTGCGTCAGTACACGGAGTTGCCGAGTATACAAGGTAGCTGTTCCTTCAAGCCTTGAGAGGAAACCCTCCGAATCTGTGGATGAGGGAAGATGATCATGATTATTCATGAATTTTCCGTGAGGAAAATGAAGTGCATTGACTATACTATCCATCGCAGACCTTACAGTAACATCACCGAAAGTCGTGACACACACAGTTCAACTCTGGTTTCAAGACTTAAACTACCAGCACAGACATTCTGTCTGTGTAACGCGTGACACAGTCACATATAATCCAGAGAAAATCNGTGTGCTGGGTGACAATTCAGGCTGGGCTGGGGGCTGGGCTGGGCTGGGGCTGGGGGCTGGGCTGGGTTGGGTTCTGTTGTCTATACACCACTCCCAGCTTCCAAATAAACCCTATTTAAGCCGGCCACGGGGGGGGGGGTGGTTGGTTGTAACACGTCAACCCCGACTGTGGAACCCGCAAATCCCCTCAGCTCCAGCTGTGCCTCCTGAGGCGCCATGTGCCATAGCAGCGCTACCGACAAAGGTAGATTCTGACAGCACGAGGCGATAATTACTTTATGTCACGAGCCACACATGTCTCGCTCAAGTGTTCACGTGATTCCCGATCGCTCATCTAAACTACTTCAACAGTCCGCTTGCTTGCTCGTGTTTTTCCATGGCCACGGTTCACCCTTCACTTAGCTGGTGAAAAAGCACACCCGACCCTGCTTGCCACAGAGACCGTCCAATCATGACACCCCTCCAAACACCTTTGCTTCTCGCAAGCCTTGTTCTCAAAATGGCTGCAGCAATCTGACATGGCCACGGTCATGACCCCCCCAACGCCCGGAATTACCAAGCATCGAAGAAGCCAAAATGCTCAAATCCCGAGCCCTAGACCCTTACTGCAACCCTGACAGACCCTGCCACGAGAAACTGTGCAGCTCTTGCTCTAGCTGCGGCCTTCGGCTTGGGCGACGCCGATGGGGGCCTGACAAGACACCGACCACACTGACTCGGCGGCACTAGCTTGTCTCGCTGGCGCGCTGTGGATTCTACCCCACGGCTTTTCCTGTATGGATAAGCCTCTATGTTCTACACCCACATTGCCGTTAGACTTTGGCAGTGTTCATCAAAGCTTCAGAGGGATGTTGGCAACCTGTGTTGCAGGCACGCGACATCACGCAGGGTTGGTAACCCCTCTCAATTGCTCAATCCACCAACAAAAACCGCATCTCCACGATTCCAGTGAGGAGTACGTGCCTGCCCGTCGGCCTCTCCGGCGTGGAAGGGGGCGCCTCCAAGACAATGCTGGCTTTCTCGAGAAAACCCTTCACCCTGAAACCCCAAACCCTGAAGCCAAAAGGCATTCTGCTTCTCGCTTCAAGCTGAAAGGGGCCTTGGGAAGCCAGATCAGTCCGGCTTGCAAGGTGAACTTCCCTACTAAGAGTTCAACGCCATGGCTGCGACTAGCGAAAGTTTGTGAAACACGATTGTGAAAGAAGCAAGAGGCTCTCTTCCAGCGTGCCTTCGCCTTCGCTGCCTCCAGGACGGTTACAAGTTTTGGAGAGGGTGCTTTTAAAGGGATAGGGGCCATCATAAGCAGCGTGGCGTTTTGAGGTATCTTGTACTATAACTACGAAGTATACCCGCTGCCAGAAGAAACTTGGAACATTGTAAATCCGAGAACAAGATCATAGAATGCTCCGACAACTACAGTAACAAGTCCAGTTTAGATGGGTAGTTCTGTAAATTAGGGCCCCTGTCTAGGTCCCCAAAATGACCCCATTTAAAAGGACCCCAAAAATGGCTCGCCCAAGAAGGTCCGAGCCACGTCCACTGAGTGTCTCTCAAACAGTGCGAGCCTCGAGTTCGCACGAATGGTGACTCCACTGCCGAAGAAAAACTGCACTAGTGAAACTAGTAGTTGCCGTCTCACGAGGACTGTACACGCCAGAATGGGGCACTGCACGGTCACATGTAAATCGGAGGCATGCTGAACTCAAAGCAGCTTCCGACACATGAACAGAACTTGCACATCCATGCAGCCTCTTGGTCCTCAGAGAGGGAAGCCACAAGAGAAGCATACGGTGGTTTCGTAAACCCAGTGGGGGTCTGACCAGGGTGGTGCTTCCTGAAATAGCTGTAGAGTCGCCTTTGCAGCATGGCATGGGAGATTTCATCGCACTGGATTTTGAGGGCCTGAAGGGCCCTGAAACCCCTAAACCCTAAACCCCAAACTCTAAACCCTGAAAACCCCAATCGCCAGGCCTTCAGTTCGCCGGACTGATTCTGTGCCTCCGTTGCCTCACTCCGGTACTGCACCTGGGAGATTCGGGTGTAGGGCTCTAGGATTTAGGGTTCGGGCTTGGGGTTTAGAGGTTTCGGGTTAGGGTTTAGGGCTTTGGGATGTTCTGGGATGTTTAGGGTTTAGGTGGCCGACAGTACTACGGGTGACTATGTTTCGGATTTGGGGGTGATGGGATTTAATATAGCTGTGACCTCTGCTGATAGATAGGGCCTATGAGGGAAAGCCATTTTGTGCTGGTAGCTGTTTCTTCAGGCCCCTAAACCCCAAACTCCTATACCCTACGCGCCTATACTCCGAAGCCCTACACTCCTAAACTCCTAAACCTTACACCCCCCAACCCGTATAGTAGCTTCCCCAGGACGGTTCTTCCAGGCTCAGGGTCCGGGGACCTGGAGACTGGCTCTGCGGCAGAGGGACGGGCTGCTAAAGGGATCCCCATAAGAGTGTTGGTGGTTTTTAGGTTTTGAGTTAGGATTCAGTGCTTGAGGGAAGGCATGTGCATCTTAACCTTGAAAATGTGCCCGGCGCACCAGAGCCTTTGCAGCCCTCGCCGCCTGTGCCGCCTGCAGACAGTGAAACTTGCAACACGTCAGTATGGCAAGAGTGTCAAGTGTCATGCCGCATGTCTGCACGCTGCCGACGCAAGCGCATCCGGGCTCAACCCAGATCCCTCTCTGCTTCGCCTGCGGTCTTTGTCTCATTGCCTGCAAAGGCGGAAGCTGAACCACTTGCAAGCTGATTTCTGAACCTCGGGAGCCTTCGTCCTCTCATGGTTAACTTAAGCTAACATAATAAGGATGTACAGAAAATAATATGGTTTCCTTATTGTGGTGTCCAGCTATACGCTTTGTCGACACAAACACTCCGCAGTTCTCGCTCAGGCTCCGATTCCTGCCTCGTGGTCTGATTCATGGCTCGCCAAGGGCCAGGGAGACAGCGACGGGGTCTACAACCTGAAAGCACGTGGGCTCTACAACTCACTAGCAGGTGCTGCGGTTTGCTGCGGAATGTGACACCAAATGGCTGGCCATGCAAGGAAAGAAGTGAATGCTGTACCAAGCCGGGCAGCAGGCGCGACGGCGAGCCACAGCTAGAATCGCATTGAACGGTATCCCTCCCACGAAGTGAATGCGGACTGCCCACCCCAACCTCTCTTTTTCTTCGACTCCAATGCACAGCTCAGGTTTTGCACGGCATCAGAGTCAGAGGCACTGGCCCCGGTAGCCCTCGACTCCCCTTGTAGATACCAGCAGCGTGAAACAATAAAGCCGGAGCAAGTTCCGGTGGTTCAGAACTCGCCGAGCTCACCCTCACACATCAGAGCTTGCAAATATGGTGCCCGACGCCGCCCTCCTTCTCAGCCACGGGCAGCTGGCCAGCGCGGCCAGCACCAAAAATTCCAGCAGTTTGTGGCAAAACCCTTGTCCCAGCGGTTCCTTCCCATAGCATGGCATACGGCGGAAACCGAAGCATAAACCTGAACTAACACGAGCGGCTCCTGGACGGATCGTAAATGAATGCCTTTTCATCGAAGAGCTGGTTGTACCTGACAGCACAGGAGCTTTCGCCTCCACTCCTTGGAGACGTGGCTTGGCTTTTCGTCTATATCTGAACTTCGGGGCACTCTTCGTCATCCAGCTCGTGGACGGGTATTCCGTCTCCCTGGGAGGTGTGATTGGCCTTTGCTGCTGTGCGATGCTGTGCAACTGACAACCTCCGGATTCAGTTCTCAGCCTGGCGATACGAACTGGAAACATGAGCTCCAAGCCACGTAGTGGACATTGTTCTTCCACTCCTGGCCCAGCTCGTTCCTGCCGGTTCTAGGTCGTCACCAGTACATTGTACAAGTACCCGCTGCCTACGATTATATCACCCACGATCCTCGAAACCAGGCCAATGAAAATTCTCAAGATTGGCCTGAACAGCAAAGGCTATGCTGCTGATCCTCTTGCGCCGCGCAGGAAGTTCGCACCACTGAGGTTGAGGACACTTCAATCGCCAAGAGGATCACGGAGAAGGCAAGGTGCAATCTCGGATGCAGAAATCCCACGCTTTGCCGCGTGCCGCTGCGCAAGGACGAGCTGATATGCCGAACGCGACAGCCAAGGCTAGAGCACCACCGCTATCTCGGCTTCCACATTCCCTGTCCGGGCCGGAAAGCAAAAGAAGGAATGCAGAAGCAATCACGGAAAGCTCGAGAATGCTGATGCCTTCTGTGCCAGGAGCACAGCCAAATAACCATCCAGTGCCATGCCAAACCTCAAAATTGCAGACGAAAGCCCAACGGACACCCAAAGCCACCTCGCGCCGCACAGTGATGAGCTGAGGCAGTGGCAGGCCAATCAGGCACAGGCCTGAGAAAGGCTCGCAGTCAGCAATTACGATCGCGTCTACGAAGCAATACCGGATGAAAGAGGCGGTTCAAAGCAGTGCAGCGAGCGTACGGCGGAGCATCGGCGGAACTGGCTTAAAGTTCGTTCAGCTTGGCCGCCGACATACCAACATGAGAACGAACTCACGGTGGTTTAGCAGACCTCCAGGCAGGTTTGCAAGACGACATTATCCCAATCAGGCTTGCAAGGCATTTACTGTAACAAGTCTGAGGGTCTCGCCGATTATGTTGTCGACCCATTTACCTTTTAAAAACCCAAAACCCGAAACGCTACACCGTCGCCACCGCCAGGCCCGTTTGAGAATCCTCGCCAAGCCTTATGCTTCCTGCATGCAATGATTGATTGGAATTGGCCCTTGTTTCCGTCGACCCGTAGTCCTGACAAGAAAACACACATTTCTTCCAACCACAAGCCGGCAACGACACGCAACAACAGCATACAAGAATCAAAGCAACGGGATGCCTGCGAGTGCTGTTGCAGTCGCCACCGTCTCCGTGGGACAGGATTATGCCGCACTTGGAATCCGCTTCTTGTTCACGANTGCTGTTGCAGTCGCCACCGTCTCCGTGGGACAGGATTATGCCGCACTTGGAATCCGCTTCTTGTTCACGAAGCGAAATTTTGTTGCAGATGGTCGATGCCATTTGAAATTGCTAGAAACTCTGACCTTCCGAATCCGGATTGTGCACCTGGAGAATAATGGCAAGAGCGGGCCACAGTCAACAGCATGCGGTGGCGAGAGCCGGGAGTGAGGATACTGCAGTCGCTGTAGTTCTACTAAAGGCTCTAAAGGTAGCAGCCGTGCTTTCCTCTGTTTCGCGGAGGTGCAACTACAAGGACCCAACGCACTGCGAAAAGATCTTCAGCACAGGAACCCTACCTGCAGCTTACGAGCACATTGTCTTGCCATCCTGGCAGGGCCGGACAAGGGCCAGGCAAAGGCCGGCAGCATAGAAGCAGCCGCATAGAATTGGAACAGGATGAGTTCCGCATCATTCGATACACAACGGCACTCCACTTGTCGTCTAATGGCCCCTAGAGAGCTAGAGTTTGGGATTCAAGGCCTTTCTAGGCCGTGGGCTCAGAACTTTCGGGGCACTTACCACCCCGGCCCATTCGGCCAGTCCGAGCTGTGAGAGCCCTAGAATCGAAGGCAATAAAATGGGATTGTGAATAATGTCCCTCTATCGCCCCTCTAAACTGTGACTGTAGTATACCATCCCACCTACATCCTGTTCTAACTGATGAGGCCCCTGTATCAGCCCTGATGCTGGTAACCTCTTGTAAAGCTCCGCCAAAAAACGTAAAGATCTGTTCTAATTCTCAATACCCTTTCCTCCATCTTATAAACCATATCTTAAACGTTGTAAAGCTACGGGGATGATCAGAGGAGGGGCGCGATGGCCAGCGAAGTTAACGCCATGAGCTCTATCCCGTCCGCACCTGATCGCGCCGGATGTGCATTAGGGTTCAGCGAGGGCCCTGTCAGATTGCAGGAGTTCTGTAGAAGTTTCGCAGGATTTGGGGTTTAGGGCTTGTGGTTAGTTAAAGTTTCATGCCTTCGAAACCGAAGACTGCTAGACAGTAATCTTTACTGCTTGTGCTTCTCAACCGATTCGCCGATTCTTCATGAGTGAAGGCTGGACAACAAAAAGACCATATCAGAAGGGTCTATGGCCCAGTGTTTTAAAACAATCCTTGACCGAATCTCTAAACCCAAACCGTCCCAGGAACCCCAAGCCGGGTATTTCCCTTTTTACTATGATTCGCCGTTAAAAAGGGGCTACCAAATCCCAAAACGATGGTTCAACTTCAAAACCCAAGCGGAACCCTTGGATAAGAAAGGTTGTGAACTTGACACGAGGAGGACAAGAAACCGAACACATAAACAGGTCCAGGTAGTGTCCCTATAGGCGGTAGCTTTCATCATTTTATAGGCAGCGGAAGCACGAAGTACAAAAAGCAAAGCTGCCTTCCCTGGCAGGAAACCCATATCATATGTACATGCACATGTATGTATGTATGTATGTACGTATGTATGTATGTACGTATACATATATATGTGTGTGTGTGCGCATGCGTTTGTGGATGTGTGTGTATATATATATATATATATCCATATATATATACATGTAAGTAAATATGTATGTATGTATGCATGTATCTACATACGTAAGGAGTCATATGTGTATGCATGTATGCATGTGTGTATTGGATGGATGGATGGATGGATGGACGGATGGACGGATGCATGTACTCCAAGCTGCCTCAGCTCGTGAAGAACCCAGCTCTCTGGGCTGCAAACGAGCGACAAAAAGGCTGAGAATTTGGCTCTTAAAGAAACAGCAACCCGGGAACTCTGCAAAGAAGCTGTGATCGATCGGAGTTCAACATGCGGAAACCTTCCCGTCTCGAACTAAAACCCTCAACGGCCAGTACTTCAAAACATCACGAAACTCGTCCTTTCAAGGATTCCTGCTCCCAACCCGGTGCAAATCGCAGTCGAAGTGCTGTTCCAAATCTGCCACCAGGGCTGGCACCTGATAGTAGACAAGTCAGACGGACACATCTTAGCCTTGTGTAACCTCGCTTCGTGTTCGCCTGTCACTGTTGCGACAGATCCAGGGTTCATGCTGCATTTGAAGGATCAGGGGATTTAGTAACTTTAAGTACTGTAGCTAGAGTTATGTCTACTGTTAGCCCCGGTTAAAGCAAGCATAAGCCTGCGTGCTGAGGGTAGCAGCAATCATAGCAGCAGTGGACAAGCATACCAGTAACTATTGATTACTCCGAAATAACTCATAAAACAAATACCAACAACTACCAGATACCACAAACATAACACTTCCTGATACTCATACTTGAAATACACTGTTTCCAAGACCTAAAGCTCTGACTTCATCCATTTAATGCGGCGCTTCAAGCCTCACCTGATTAAACAGGCCCAAGAAATTTACGAGTGGTTGACAACACATTCCAGGGGACCGTGTTTAGGGTTTAGGGTTTAGGGTTTACAACAGCATTGCTTACTGCGCCCTCCGTGCCGCATCGGATCTGGCACTGGAAAGTGTCGCTTACCAAGGTCGTCAACAGTCGCAGAACTCGACGAGCTGTTCTCAATGGCCATCCCACAAAATCACAGTTGGCACTGCAACCACCCAAGGATTACCAAGGGGCTTCGAAAACCCTGGGCCCCCCTCTGTTTCCGTAAATATTGCATTGCAGCTTCTGAAACCCGACGTCTAGAAGATAAAATAGCATCGTCATACGGCTGCAGGGCCCGGGGCTTCCCAGAACCAACACTCCGATATCCCGCGAACCCTCGGCGCCCCAAACCCCACGCAGTTTTGGCATCGGAATCTCGACATTCTGCCGTGCGGCGGTAGGTCTCGGGATTGTCGCCGATGTTCGCGGGCTTTGCATGGCCACCCGGTGGTGACAAGGATGCATGCTGTTTTCCTGACTGAGCAGCAGAAGAGCAGAAAGGTCCTGCTTGTTGCCTCATTCGTTCCTGGTAGCTCTTCTGTGGCCGGTGCATATCCGTTTAACAGCTGCTAGCTGCTAACATGCAGGCAAATGATCACAAAGCAATAAACAAGCAGATCTGTAACAAACACCACGATGTGACACACACACACACATACACATGGTCACGGAACATTGCAAAACTGGACTAATGGTTAGTTTCCCTGCCTTTGTTTTTGGCTTTGCCCTTCTTGCCAGATCTGGTGGGCGCGACGTAGAACTCCTCGTCTCGATCTTCCTGGCACGTGTAACTAAGCCGTCACCTACTCAGCACCCCTAGAACCTAGATGATCTGAAAGCAATACATCGAAATTTGTGATCTTGGCTTCTTTCGTGGCGAGTTCGAGATGGCTTCCAGCACAGTTGCTTCGAGCAAAATCGTACGAGTACTCTCCCCAGGCCTTGCGGAGCAAGATCTGGGTGCCGTCCGGGTTGTTGTATGTAACCTGCCAGGATACCAAGTCGCTATTCTCAAGTTATAGCAGGATTTTGGGGTGGGCAAAGTTCTCGTCTCAATCTCAAGAGCCTTTTAGCAGGGAGTGAGGTCCCCGTGGTAACCGACAGTAAATCGCAGGAATAAACGAACCACAGGTAGACAGCGATGGCAACATACTACCACGAACACTGGCCATTATATCACTTTTGTCGTGCATGCTGCTCCTTCTGCCAGAGTGTAGCGCTTAGAAATTGCTTGTTACTCTCTCTCTCTCTCACTCAGCACTTGTCTCTCCCTCGGTAAGTTTTGGTGTGCGGCGATTTGTGAATATATACATGCAAATGTAGTTGCTTATGTGGTGGTACTGGTACGGCAAATGTTGGTTCTCGTGCTTCTCTGCTCCTACGGTTGTTGACGTAGTTGTTGCAACCCTTGCCCAGACGACGGCGACTACACGAGTTCTGCTGCTAACACGTCATGGCAAAATTCGGCCTGCCACGGCTGCTAACCCTACTACTGCAGTTTCTGCTGCTGCTCCTGCAATCGGCATCCCAGTGCATATTCTGGATTAGAGTCAAGCTTGTGCATAGCATTGGTCGCCGTGATCATGCGCGGGGAATCACCATGATGCCCCACTCGCCGTTACCATTGCAATTCTAGCACTAGCACAAACACTTTCGAGTTTAGCGTGGCGCCCGAATTCCAATGGTTTTCTGTTAAAGGTTGGAATGCGATAACCGATACGATTCATATATACGACTGGCGTATTCCAAATTTCGGGAGATACGATTCTGATACGAGTTCGACACGGGGGCAAATACGATTTCGTAATATCTCGTCTCGAAGCAATGCAGCAATAATTACGAACTCAATATGATTTCGATACGGTTTCGAATACAATTTCATTACGCTTTCCAAAATGGAATTCAATACGGTCAAACCATTCCAAACCCATATCGGAACTGGTGTTTTTCCTTGTGGAGGACCACAAAAAGGCTTCCGGCCCCCTCGCTCAAGGGAAATCGTATCCAAACCCGTATAGTGGAACTCGTATTCTAGCCCGTATTCCGAGGTGTACCCAAACCGTATCCATAACGTGTCTCTTAAACCGTATAGGTTCCTATATCTGAAGGATGACCCGATACACCGATCGAACCCCCAAAGCGTATCCAAATCGTATTGAAACCATACAGTATCAGGAAATTCTTGAGGAGGAACCCGCACCATGCTGGCTTTCTATTCGTCACCTACTGATTCTTTAGATACGGTGTCCTGCCTGGCGGATTCATGGCCATCGTCAGGAAGATTCTGACTCTCGTGCTTGGGCTCAATGAAACCCCTGTGTCCCTTGACGAGTCCTTCTGGCGAGCCTGACGATGGTCCTGCTGGTGGGCCCGGCGCTCGCGCCCCTGTCTGGGAAACCACACGTAAGAGGTCATCTTCCCATACCAAAACTCAGCAGTCGCACGAAGTGGAGCGAGACACATATATATATATATATATATATATATATATTTTTATGCGTATACACACATGTGCAGCAACTGGGATCTCTGGACAAGCAGCGGGTCAGCCATACATGTCCGGATTCAACAGTGAGCATTGGGAAAGCATGGATCTGCAAGCCAATGCGCCCCTTGAAACTCGTCGGCAAACCATTGGTCATAATTGAATACAGGAGCAACTCCAACTCTTTTTCCAAATTGGAAGCTTTGCTTCCAGGTTGGCTGGAATCACAATACAGTATGGCACACTGGCAGCCGCCTTGTCCTTCTGGACCTGGAGCAGCGACGGGCCCAACACCAGCCCCGGCACCTGAAGGCCCGACAAAGCTTAGCCCATTACGAGAAGAGCACGCTTCGGCGTGGGATGCATTTCGTCACAAACCAAACCTGAAGCTTGTTCCTGGTGGGGCTTCTTTCGATAATGTGTGCGTTTTGCAACAGCGTCCACTCAAGTTCCGACACAAAAAGGAGCACAAACATTTGCCGAAGTCTGGGTCACCCACGCACAACATAAAGACATGTGACTCCGTATTAGCGAGAAACACGTAAATATATGCGTACACATGCACATTGTGTAAGTACCTAACTACATGGTAGGTACCAACAAACCGAACAAACATAAAGACATGCGAACATACAGACAAACAGACATACGTACATAAGTACATGCATACATAGCTGGAGATATAGGTATCTATATGCCTACCTGCGTGCATACATGCATACATGCACAAATGCTTGCATACCTACATGCATCCATGCATACATACGTACATACACACACACATACTTACACATCAATGGACATACACCTGCACTGACACAACAGCATTCACATATACAGCTACACATGCATTGCACATTCATATGCCCGTGCTTGGCTTCTCTCAATACGGTACCTACATTACATAGGTGACCATTACATAGGTGACCTCAAACTGCGAAAGTACGACGTTCCAGAATACACAACAAACTACCCTAAAGTAGCTGCAATGCTTGCTCACTTGACTGAGGCACAAAGTGAACCCTCAAAGTTCAGAGGCGCCCTTCTGTCTGCACGACAAAGTCCTTGAGCCACACTTGAGCCACGGAGTGGCAGTGGCAAAGTCTCTTGGGCTCTGAGGACGTGTTATTTTCACACGCCTCCTCGAGACTAAAGTTACGTACTTTATTCTCGTAAAGTATACACGTCTATACATGTGTAAGGCTCACGCAGAAAGTTTTGTGCAGCTGACTGAGAAAAGTTGCAACAACGTCTCATATCTACAACGTCAAAAGTTGCCTGCCAAGGTCGGAGAAAAGTAGGACGCATACAGCATCCAAAGTGGCGTTCCACAAAAAGTCCGTGGTGCTCGTATCGTCGGCCCATTGAAGTGCAGCGACAAAGTTGCCATCGTTGTGTCAAAAGTGGAGTGTGCTTCCATGGCACATCAAAGTGCAGCATGGGATCGGCACAGCAAAGTGCAGCGATCAGCAAAGTATGGCCCAACCCAAAAAGGCGAAAAGTGGCTATCAAAGTCGCGCCGGTCGTGTCAAAGTCGACGGCGTCGCTCCCAAAAGTGGGACCCAGCCTTCAGGCTGGTCGTAAGAAAGTCGGTACACCTGTGGCAACAAAGGTAGGTGCATCAACCGAAAGTGGCGGCACGAGGGATCATCAAAGTAGCGGTTGAGGTCCGCCACCAGCTGGTATGGACCTTGAAAGTGCCGAATGCAGAGAAAAGTCGGCCATGAAGGGTCCATCGGTATTTCCAAAGTTTCCATCTTTACCAAAAAGTCGACATAACGTCGGTTCCACATGCGGGCACGGCCCGTCCCAAAGTTAAGCGCCAGCCAGTGCTGGGTAACTCTGAAACCAAAAGTGCATATCTCCGTGTCGGGAGGAAAGTATACTCGACCCTCTGCATCCGCATTATCGAAAGTTGGAAGGTGCAGAAAAGATATGCAGATCTTGGGGAAAACGATACATTGAGGCACCGATCCAAAGTTCCAGGTATACCGGCATGTTGCACCCGAAAGTACCCAGTGCCCTGGGCTGCTGCAACAGCTGCTTGCAAAGTAGCCAGTGGCAAAGTGAGGTACATCATAAAAGGTGTGGCAAAGTGCTCCCCGGGTGGTCTGAAACATCCAGAAAAGTCGGCTGCGAGCCACCATGTAAAGTTCCGGCGGTGTCCAAAGACTGGTTCACCGGACCAGTACCCGGAAACAAAGTGGCCACTGCCGCCGGAATGTTCCCAGGAAAAGGAGAACCAGGTCTCCAAAGTTTCTCTGGCTGTCTGCCGCTGAAAAGTAGCTCCAACATGAGCTGCAAAGTACTCCAGAAGCCAAAGGTTGTAAAGTCAGGCGCAAAAGTAGCCTGACCAAAACCATGCCCTGGCCTGGGCTGATCAATGAAGGGCGGCGTTGGTCTCAACTGCAAAGTCTTCGGAGCCATTGCGCCAAACCAAAGTAGGCGCCCAAGTGCCTAAGCAGCACAGGCCACTGAAAGCGCCGTCACACGGCAAAATAAAAGTAAAGTTGCCACCTCTGTGGCATCCGTGCCGGCTCCATCCGTCAGGCAAAGTCGCAGTGAAANCAAGTGCCTAAGCAGCACAGGCCACTGAAAGCGCCGTCACACGGCAAAATAAAAGTAAAGTTGCCACCTCTGTGGCATCCGTGCCGGCTCCATCCGTCAGGCAAAGTCGCAGTGAAACGGGCGAAGCTGAACGAAAGTAGCAGCGAGAGAGGCGCAAAGTTAAAACACAAAACCCACAACGAACCCGAACACCCTGAACGGAAAGTCAAGTGAGCTTACACATATGTACATTAAAAGTGGTGCGTTCGCACCGGAAAAATGACCATCAGAAAAGTCATCCACCATCACGGTTTCACGGTAAAAGTTTCTTCCTTTTCGGAACGGAGAAAACTGAAAACTGAAAAATCATCATCAAAGTTGGTTCCGGAAAAATGGAAAAATTCTACGACGAGCGAAAGTCGAAGACATGTCGAACTGCACACGCAAGCAAAAGTACATGTCCGCACAAGCANTTGGTTCCGGAAAAATGGAAAAATTCTACGACGAGCGAAAGTCGAAGACATGTCGAACTGCACACGCAAGCAAAAGTACATGTCCGCACAAGCATGAAAAGTACATGTCTGCAAGAACGCGATTCTCTCAACTCTCAAAGTCCTCTTCTTTCTCGTCTGGGCTCTTCTGGGAAAAGTGGCAAACCGCAAACCCCCAAAAGGTGGGTGGCTAAACCTCAAACCCGAAAGTAGGAAGATGGNAAGTCCTCTTCTTTCTCGTCTGGGCTCTTCTGGGAAAAGTGGCAAACCGCAAACCCCCAAAAGGTGGGTGGCTAAACCTCAAACCCGAAAGTAGGAAGATGGCGGTGCAAAGTCTCCTTCGCGATGTACTTCGTAAGTATATCCGCCGGGTTCAAAGTCCCAAGCACCTTCTTGACACGAACCATGCCTGAAGCAACAAGTTCCTGAACATAAAGGTACCTAAGTTCCACATGCTTGGTNCAAAGTCCCAAGCACCTTCTTGACACGAACCATGCCTGAAGCAACAAGTTCCTGAACATAAAGGTACCTAAGTTCCACATGCTTGGTCTTGCGGCTTGCTCCAAAGCGTGAGGCTATGCGCTTACCAACGTTACTATCGGTAAAGATGCATAAGTTAGCCTTCTGAAAAATCTTGGATTCTTCAACCAAAGATCTCACAAAAAGTGCGTCTGCGGTCCCAGACCCAATCGCATAAAGTT